>KN472918.1:11617-22956 GCA_000787095.1 Periophthalmodon schlosseri
GTAAGGAGGGAGATCAGGAGAGATTGCTAGATTACTCAAACATGCATGGATGACACCTAAAACCTCTTCAGACATGTGTTTGATGAGGGAATGTTAGAACATGGGAGAAAGCTAAAAAAAAAAAAAAGTTAGTTTTGCAGAATACCTCCTCTTTAATCAAAATTATATAAAAAATCTAAAATTCTCATAAATTCTTCTTAAATCCACTGAAACATTCACTTTCCCTCTTTTTATGTCTGTTTTCATTTTTTCAATTTTCACTTTCAGTTTTAGTCAAACCACCAACCTGCGACGACAGACACCTCCACATCTAAATTCTAAAAGTTCTAAAATTTTAAAAAATCAAATAAAATTGTGGTTATAAATTCTAAAATTCCTAAAATAAAATTAAAAAATCTTTAATCTTGTTTCAAACAGACCTCCGTTTGCGTCAGGCTCATGTTAAACAGAGATGTGTTTAAGCCTTCATAGTTTGACCAGGCCTGTTTCAAACCAGCATGAAATAAATGATCGTTCCATTTTTATTCACCAAAATAAAAGCTTTTTAGTTTAGGCACTGTTGGATTTCATAATAAAGCACAAGATTTAATATAAAACATGAAACAGCATTCTAAAGTTTTCTAAAAATTAATTCAAAAATTAGATGGTAGAATATGTATCAAAAACATGTCTAAGGTTTTTAGTTTAAAATGTGAGTTTAAACAACTTAAATCAGCCCTGTTGTGCTTGTGTCTCTCTAAAGTTATAATCTCTGACACTCGTGGATCATTATGTTAGAATTTGCACATTTTAAATCACAATATTCATCTAAAACAACTTGATAAAAAAAACAAATCCTCTGATTTCAATGGGAGCTGACGTTGTCATTAACGTCATCACAACAAAATGCCACATGCTGTCAGCGCCCCCTATAGATAGCTGCACATCACGCAAGCGAGCAGCACATTTTTTTTCATTTGTACCAAAATTACTACATGACGCTGCTGAATCCTACGAGTATCACCAATTAAGAAAATACAACTGGAGAAGGAAGTGCGTAAGTCACAGTGGTGGTGCACCGGTGGAGGTGAAAACGGGTAGATCTTTGATTTTTGAAAATAAGAGATTAAAGATTACTCAAACATGAATCACTCTGAATACAACTTCAGAGGCTCAATGAGAAGAAACACCTAGAACATGGTTAAAGATCTGAAAAGAACAGTTTGCAGAACAGGTCTGATTTAAATTTTAAATATTAGTCTGATCTCTCAAAAAATATTATCTTTTGAATATAGTTTAATTTCAAGAACAACTAAACTAAAGTGTGGTGAGTCTATAAAGGTGCACTGTGTAACTTTTCTGGTGGTGGATTCTGCAATGTTCCACAGTTTGACATTACACTTAGATAACTACAGGTTGCGTCACCTGACCAGGGTAAAGGTCAGATCTGTGGAAAGGAGAGTCCACTGACTGTAAGGCTGCATTTTACAAGGTATGTTTGAACAATACATCATTTTGAATACATGCAAGATATGTTTAATACCGTAACGTGGAACATTCCAAGTATAACAACAATATCTCCATGGAGACAAGCAGGTGGTGGACCAGAAAAGTTACATATAGAGCACCTGGAGAAATCTACTAGTGTTGTCACGAGACTAAAATTTCAAACTCGAATTCGATACTAAGGAATAAACTCGATACCCGATACCGATTCTGATGCCACGATGATAATAAAAACACTTTTTCTTTAGACAATAGAATGTCATGTTCAACATTAAATGGTCGTACTTTCTGTTATATTCCATGTGGCCTTATATCTGTGTAATCCCTCAGTCGTCCAGTAGGTTCATAGTGGTCCATGGGCGTAAACTAGTCTGTGTGTCTTATACTTGTTCTGATACAGCTCAAGATCATTCTAAAGATATTCAGGAAAGGTTCATTTCTGTCCTGTGAATGGGACTTTTTTAGTATCGACACTGATCAAATGAGGAGCTAGTTTTGATACTAGTTTTAGTATCGATTAGTATCTGATTTTCGATACTTTTGACAGCCCTAATCTCTACACTTGTCATAAATCTCGAAAAACTAGATTAATATTGTGAAGTTTTATCCCACACAGATGTTGTCCAAAATGGAGGTGATCAGGGCAGGTCCTTGTGCTCAGTCGTGGTGTCTTTGATAATCTGAAACAAAACAGAAAACAAACACATTATTTTAAATCAGCCCTATTGTGCTTGTGTCGCTCTATAGTTATAATCTCTGACACTCGTGGATCATTATGTTAGAATTTACAATATTCATCTAAAACGACTTAAGAAACTTCTGCGTTAGAAAACTGCGGTGCCCAATGGGAACTGACGTTGCCGTAAACGTCATCACAACAAAGCGCCGCATGCTGTCGGCGCCCCCTATGGATAGCTGCACATCACACTAGTTGAGCAAACGATTTTTTTTCAATCACAACAAGCGCCGCATGCTGTCGGCGCCCCCTATGGATAGCTGCACATCACACTAGTTGAGCAAACGATTTTTTTTCACTTTTACCAAAATAACTACGAGACGCTGCCGAATCCTACGAGTATCACTGATTAAGAAAATAAAACTGGAGAAGGAAGTGCGGACGTCACAGTGGGCGTGCACCGGTGGAAGTGACGGGGGTAAAATGGCGTCTTGAAAACCAGCGATTAAAGATTACTGAACATGAATCACTCCAAATACAACTTCAGAGGCTCCATGAGAAAAAACAACTAGAACATGGTTAAAGATCTGAAAAGTCCAGTTTGCAGAACAGGGCTGATTTAAACCAGAGGAGACACAGGGGAACGAGGTGAGACAGCGCCCTCTGGAGACCACAGCAGACAGGTGCGAAATGACAGGGGACAGAACAGACCAAGGCAATCAGGAATTACAGTGACATCATCACATTAAAATCCTTCCAATTTAACCTGAGCTGAGACAGGTCAAAATCTTCAGGTGGAATTTGCTGTTTAAAGGGCCCATATTACACTGTTTTCTGATCTATGTTATAATGTTGTTTCCTCATCACAAACAGACCTGGAGTTGTGTTTTGTTTCATTCACACATGTTTAACACACAAACCCTGCATATTTAGGCTGAGTTTTTCTCTCAAACAGAAAACACTCATGAGGTAATACAGTAAGTGCTCCACGGTGTTTTTAGATTAATATGACAAGTTTGTGGAGCCGATCCCAAACAAATAATGAGAAAGCTCAACATTTGAGGATCAGAAGTTTGGAAACTCAATATATCTTCCTGTGTGTCAGATGCCCTACTGTCTTCTTGCATATATCCCTGTGTGTCACATGCCCTGTACCCCTGTAATGTTAGACTGAGATGGGGGCAGGTCAAATGTCTGTAGTTAATCTGCAGGTGTTGTGGTGTGTCAGATGCCCTCCCAGGTGTTGTAGTTGGATAAATATGATACATTTGAGCATTATCTTTTGGAGAGACTTTCATGATAACCTCTGACCTCTCCATCGCGGGTCTCCACGGTGCGCACCAGGATGCTCCTCTTCACGTGAGCCTCTGGGGTCTTGGTGTCCAGCCCGGTGTCTGCAGATGAACAGGGAGGTGAGTTTGATTTATAATATTAATGTGTTATTATGATTAATGCATCAGTTTGGAAACGCAAAACTACAAACAAACACAAAACAGACACATCACTGACCTCTGAACTGTAGGTTGGAAAAACTCTGAACTGGAATAGTGATCCTGGAAATATATACAGAATTATTTAAAGCCCCAGTATGTAACATTTTAGTCAAAAATATACTAAAATAAAAGCATGTTTTTTTTGTTTTGTTTTTGTTTTGTTTTGGGTTGTGTTTATTGCACTAAAAAACGGATGTTCCGAAGTATGGCTTTAACTTTCTATTCTTGTTTATTGACTAAAAAACGGATGTTCCGAAGTATGGCTTTAACTTTCTATTCCCATGGAATCATGCAGGTGATGTGCCTCCTCCAGAAAGTTACATACTGTAGCTTTAAAGGAACTGTATGTAAGATTTTGATTTGAAATTCCATAAACACGACCTAACTGTGTCCCAGGATACGAACATGAACATGTTCAAATCAAATATAACTTTTACTGATGACAATTATAACACTGATTTATTCACAATTACAAAAACACTGGACATGACGTCCCATTTTTTATGTTATAATTTGGTGTTTTAGTTCAAGACGATTGTCCAGTCAGAAAGCAGAATGAGCCTCACATGACTCTCTCATTCGGGTTGCCAGTTTCAAAGCTGAAATCCTGAATAACTGTAGGCATTGCTCTGTCTGAGATGTTTAGAGACTTTTGTCTGGGCTTCAATTTAACACCATCTGACCAAAAAGAAGCAGGAACTACAACAGGTGAGCTGATTTGTGCTGTTGTACAAGTCCCTCTCAAATAACATTACAGTCACAAGCTAGCTAGCATTAGCCAACAGTTTTTTAGGTAGTCACTCTCACCTTTTTGAGAGAATCAAACTTCTAAACAGGATCATGAACGCTCAAATTGATCACAGGCTCCTGAACATGTGCTCCTTAAATCCATTTTGTATTTTGTCTTGAGTTTTTAGATTTAAATCTTAGAACTCCCTTGGCAGTGTTTGCTAATCTGTGCATTGTGTCACCATGCTAAATGCTGAATATTCCTCCATAGACATACATGCAGAACCCCCCCGATAATATAGTATTGACAGTGTCTGTAAGTGTCTGTACCTATGCCCCCTCCCTCACCTGCTCTCCTCTCCTTCCAGCAGCTTCCTGTAGGTGGCGATCTCGATGTCCAGGGCCAGTTTGACATTGAGGAGGTCCTGGTAGTCCTGGAGGTGCCGGGCCATCTCCTCCTTCAGGCTCTGGATCTCCTCCTCTAGATGAGCCACCCTCTCCTGGTACGCCGAGCTCTCCAGCGCCGCCCGCTCCTCCTGCTCTCGCAACTGACGCTCCAAAGACTCGTTCTGAAGAGAGAGTAGAAGAGAGGGGATTTAACCAACAACTCTACAGGAGAGAGAGAGAGAGAGAGAGAGAGAGAGAAGGAGAGAGAGAAGGAGAGAGAGAAGGAGAGAGAGAAGAGAGAGGAGAGAGAGGCCCCCCGTTCCACCTGCTCTCACAACTGACACTTCAAAGACTCTTTCTGCAGAGAGAGAGGAGGGGATTTAATCAACAACCCTCCAGGTGAGTGGGGTACCAGTGCCAAAAACTGTTGTTGTGTCCTTTGGCAAGACACTTCACCCACCTTGCCTAGTATGAATGTGGTGTGTGTGAGTGTTGGTGGTGGTCAGAGGGGCCTACTGTCAGTCTGCCCCAGGGCAACTGTGGCTACAGTGGTTTGAATGAAGGGCTTTGGGTGTCTTGAAAGGTAATTAAAGTATGCCATGCTCTCCAGGGCCCACGAGAAAGAAAGGAGGGGGAGAGAGAGGAGGAAGAAAGGAGAGAGAGGAGTGAAAGAATGGAGACCTCAGTGTCCATTATGTGAAGGTGAAGCATCAGCTCTGTGTGAGTCCCTGAACATCATGCACCTCACCACCAGAGGGCACTCTGCAACTCTGCCTCTGTCTCTACCCCTGTCTCTGCCCCTGCCTGTGCCTATGTGAATATCTATGTCTCTGCCCCTGCCTCTGTCCCTGTCCCTGCCTCTGCCTCTGTCCTTGTCTCTGCCCCTGTACCTTTGTCTGCCCCTGCCTCTGTCCCTGTCTTTGTCTCTGCCCCTGTCTCTGCCCCTGTCTCTGCCCCTGTCTGTGCCCCTGTCTCTGCCCCTGTCTCTGCCCCTGTCTCTGACCCTGTCCGTGTCCCTGTCTCTGTCCCTGTCTCTGACCCTGTCTCTGACCCTGTCCCTGCCCCTGTCTCTGCCCCTGTCTCCACAGGGTGTCCACAGGGTTGAGTGATGCTAGTACAAACTGGACCCTGCCTCTCCTCTCATCTGTGTCTTCAGTTTGGAGGTGGTCCATTTCACAGGATTCATGAGACACAGAGCAGTGATGGAGGAGCTTCATTAAACCAAAGGTCAAAGGTCAGAGGTCAGAGCTACAGACTCTAAAGACTCTCCATCTCAGGCTGATAGACTCTACACAGTTATTCACAGTACTATCGGCTTTTCTTCTTCAGTAATGCTCCACTCTGAAACATGTCTCAAATCTGTTCACAACATTGTAGTAGCAGTAATAGTAGTAGCAGTAATAGTAATAGTAGTATACTGCAGTATTTGTGTATACTTATATAAATATATTTGCATAATGTTAAGCACTATGTTTGTATGATTGCAATACATGTTTGTTGTGTTGCTATGGTTACTCACAGTCCCTCGGAGCGCTTCCAGGTCACAGGTCACCACCTGCACTTGTCGTCTGTACTCGTTGGCTTCCTGTTTGGCCTGACGGAGAGCCTCTGCGTTCCTATTGGCTGCGTCAGTCAGGTCAGCGAACTGTGGACCAATCAGAGACGAGTATCTCATCAGTGTTATTTTGTCATAAGGTGCAATGCATTCAGACCTGTCCTGGATCGATCCTGTTCTAGTCCTGGTTTAGTTCTGGTCTAGTCCAGGTTTAGTTCCAGGTTTAGTTCCGGGTTTAGTCCCAGTTTTTTTTTTTAGTGTTTGGTGCGTATATGTGATTGTACTGTGTATAATCTGTACTTTATACCCGTACCAGTCCTCTGTCTCCTGCGTGTTTTTACAGTCCAGTTCATACCTTAGACCTGTACCAGTCCTCTGTCTCCTGCATGTTGGAAGAGGCCATGGTCTCGTACTGGACCCTGATGTCCCTCAGAGCCGCGGTCAGGTCGGGTTTGGACAGGTCCAGATCCACGTGGACCTGCTGGGCCAGAATCTGCTCCTGAAGCTCACGCAGCTCCTGGGGCATTGAGAACACAACATAAACACACAGATATGTTCATATTCATCCAGACAGAGAGACAGACAGGAGGAGAGAGGAGCGTCATTCCCCAGTTTGAGTAATTCCTCATATTTGTGTTGATCATGCTAGTCCATTAGCCAGAAACAGTGACCAGTGTTAGGTCAGGTGTAGCCGTAGTTCTGCATTTATTTAAAGGGCCCATATTACTCTGTTTTCTGATCTATGTTCTAATGTTGTTTCCTCATCACAAACAGACCTGGAGTTGTGTTTTGTTTCATTCACACCTGTTTTACACACAAAGCCTGCAGATTTAGGCTGAGTTTTTCTCTCAAACCTTGTGATGTCATGTGGTAATACAGGAAGTGCTCCACTGTGTTTTTAAACTCCATACACCTTCACTAGAATCATTTAGATGAGTTCAGCCCTGGAATTGCCAGTCTCTACTGAACTTAACATAAAAGGAGCTGTTAACTTGAAAACTACCACAACATGACCTCACAAGGTGGAACAGAGCATTTTGAGCTTTGCAGATGTAGACAGACTAATAATAAAGAATTATTCAAACATGTGTGAATGAAACAAAACACAACTCCAGGTATGTTTTTGAGGAGGTAACAGCATTAGAACATGACTTAAAGCTCACAGGAGTCTGTTTTGTGTAATACTGGACTTTTAAGTGTAGTTTAAGTTAACTAATATAGTAGTAGTAGTAGTTTCCCTTGACTTTTCTCAGCACTGATCTGTTTGTTCAGGTTTATTATTTCACAAACATTTGGCTCATATTTGACCTAAAATATCATGTTGAAAGAGTGAAATATTTAGATAACATTTTAGATGTAGTTTGTGTATGTGTTTGACTAAATTTGGGGGAATCAAAGCAGTGAAACTTTGACTGTATTAGCTGCTGTTTTTAGCCTTATAAAAAACGACTAAACACCCCCCACTGTTGCCAACAGAGGGTGTAGGAACTTTAACTTCTTCTTTTACTGTGTAGAATAATGTTCATGTACATAACTTTAGGTTGCGTTCACGTTCTAGATTGTGATGATGTCATACTCCCAGATGAAGGGAAGACCCAGTTTCCATACTGATTACATCGTACTTTGTCATGAAATCTCCAAAAGGAAATTCACAAATGCTGAACCTGAGCATTTCTATTAGCGACTAGACCCAAGAACTCACTGTGTTACACTAAGTTTAGCCATATGAAGTTTTTATGTGGTGATATCGTCTGAAACACAGTATTTATTCAAAGTATTCAAACCTAAAATGGCAGCCTGCAGAGCTTAACTCAGACTGACCTCGTCGTGGACTTTCTTGAGGAAGTTGATCTCGTCCTGAAGAGCCTCGATCCTTCGCTCCAACTGCACCCGGCTCAGAGCCGCTTCGTCCACATCCTGCAGAAAGAAAAGGAATTATAATAGTAGCAGTAGTAGTAGTAGTAGTAGTAGCAATAGTAGTAATAGTAGTAATAGTAGTAGCAGTAGCAGTAGTAGTAGCAGTAGTAATAGTAGTAGTTGTAGTAGTAGTAGTAGCAGTAGTAGTAATAGCAGTAGTAGTAGCAGTAGTAGTAGTAGTTGTACCTGTCTGAAGGCGCTCAAACTGTTCTCGGCCTCTTGTCTCAGAGCCATCTCGTCCTGCAGCCTGAAAACACACAAACACATCACAGATGTTCCGCACTAGGTCAACTTTAAATGGAAACTGCGCAATTTCAAACCCTGTTAAAATCTCCCAGACAGTCACACAGCGCCTCCTAGAGGCCTGAGCTCTGTTCAGGTAAAGAAAAGCAGTGGTGACAAACAGCAGCCCTGGAGAGACCCACATCACTGCACTGGACTGACTGAGAAAACGATGATTCAAATGTAAACAAACTATGAAGCAGCAGCAGCAGCTCCTTGTGAAGCAAGGGACCAGATTCTGCTGCTCTGTACAGACTGGAGCAGATGAGAGTTCAGTCCAGCCAGGCTACTGTGTGTTAGGTGTAAACCAGGGGTGCCCAAACTCTTTTCACCAAGGGCCATATCTTGAAAAATATTCGACACGGAGGGCCACAGACCAGTGGTCAGTACAGTGGATAATTCAGATGGGTGCATTTTAACATAGTTTTGACACTTTAAATGAGGCTTGAAACATTAATTTTAGGTCTGTATGACAATGGAATGTGATGTTATTTAGGTTATAGTGGTAGGATTACTCAAATTTGCAGTAAAAAGTACTGATTATGATCAATTGGTCCAGTTCAACTCAAGGCCTGAGGGCCAATAAAAATTGGTCTGAGGGCCGCATTTGGCCCCCGGGCCATAGTTTGGTTACCCCTGGTGTAAACTGTTTGTGAGATGAACCGTGTGGAATATAGAATAAGGTTATGGATGTTGGGACTTGTTCTTCCATTTCGTCCTTTCTCTACATAAACTTTTGAGCATTACGTCAGATGCCCATTCACATGTGTGCCAAATGTAAAAGCACTAATCGACAGGGCTCTGGATATTGATGAGAGCTTTTACATTTACAGGACTCAAACTGTGCACAGCCCCATCTAATGGATTCCCTCCTGCAGCACTCTGCTCCTCTCTCTCCCTGTCTCTCCTCTTTTTCTCCTTTTCTACTCCTTCTTCTCTCTCTCCTCTCTCACTCACAGTTGGATACCCTGTCGCTCCCCCTCTCTCTCTCCCCTCTCTCCCTCACAGTTGAACACCCTCACTCTCCCTCTCTCCTCTCTCCCTCTCGCTGTCTCTCCCTCACAGTTGGACACCCTGTCTCTCCCTCTATCCATCTCTCTATTCCCTCTCTTCTCTTTTCCCTCTCTCCCTCACAGTTGGATAGCCTGTTGCTTGTCTGCATTGCTCAGCTGAAAGTTCTTCTGCCTGAGTGCTTCTCAGACAGAGCAGGGGGCCGTTCCCACAGAGACACAAAAGCCCCAAAGCACCTCCCCCTCTTCCTTTCCCTCCTCCCTCCCCTCCCTCCCCTCCGCTCCTCCCTCACCTCCCTCCTCCTGAAAGCTTCAGGAGTCACAGAAAAAAAACTTTAAAGGGTCCATATTACTCTGTTTTCTGATCTGTTATAATGTTGTTTCCTCATCACAAACAGACCTGGAGTTGTGTTTTGTTTCATTCACACACATTTAACACACAAACCTTGAATATTTAGGCTGAGTTTTTCTCTCAAACAGAAAACACTCTGTTCCACCTTGTGATGTCATGTGGTAATACAGGAAGTGCTCCACTGTGTTTTCAAACTCCATACGCCTTCACTAGAATCATTTGGATTAACCCTGGATTTGCCAATCTCTACTGAACTAAAGGTAAAAGGTACCTGTTTACTTAAAATTTGGATTAACCTGGATTTGCCAATCTCTACTGAACTAAAGGTAAAAGGTACCTGTTTACTTAAAAACTACCACTATGTGACATCACAAGGTGGAACAGAGCATTTTGAGCGAATGAAACTATATTATACTATACTATATTTTTGATGAGGTAACAACATTATAACATGGCTTAAAGCTCATAAGAGTATATAGGAGCTTTACCGTGTAAACTAATGCCTTTAATGTTGTGTCTGGTCCATATGCTCTTCTTCTATGGAGCATCTGCAGCTTCAGGGAGAGTTAGTGACAAAAGCTGTGACCTTTGACCTGTGGGGTTGTAGTCATTTTGGAGTTTTCAGTGGGTTTGTCCCCAGAGCAGCAGCTGGACGGCTCCCAGGCCTCTAATGGTGCGTTCAAGAGCTACTCAAAAACATGGAATAATAATGCACCTAACACAGCAGGAGTTTGAAAAAGAAAGAAAGTAGCAGTAGCAGTAGTAGTAGTAGTAGTAGTAGTAGTACCAGTAGCAGTAGTAGAAGTAGAAGTAGGTACATTAGTAGCTTTAGTATTAGTAGTAACAACACCAACAATAGTAGTAGTAGTAGTAACAGCAATATTAGTGGTAGTAGTAGCAGTAGTATAAGTAGTAGTAATAGCTGTAGTGTAGTAGTAGTAGTAGTAGTAGTAGTAGTAGTAGTAGTAGTAGTAGTAGCACTACCAGCAGTAACAGCAGTATTAATAGTAGTAGTAGCAGTAGTTGTTGTAGTAGTAGTAATAGCAGCACATTTTTTTCTTCCCCTGACGCCCGACAGTCCAGTCAGCTGTCCCTGAATGCACCGCCTCATTTGGACTCGGGTCACGTCTCGTTCAAAGACTCATTAAAAATCTGACGTCGGAGTTTCATTCAGCAAACATCTGCAGCTCACAGGCTTTTGTGTTTACTGAGGAACCAGAGACCAGACCAGAGAATGGACCAGAGACTGGATCAGAGACTGGACCAGAGACTGGACCAGAGACCAGAGACCAAACCAGAGACCAGAGACCAGACCAGAGACCAAAGACCAGACCAGAGACCAGAGACCAAAGACCAGACCAGAGACCAGAGACCAAAGACCAGACCAGAGACCAGAGACCAAAGACCAGACCAGAGACCAGAGACCAAAGACCAGACCAGAGACCAGAGACCA
>KN472919.1:3116-16780 GCA_000787095.1 Periophthalmodon schlosseri
CGGGGCTGGGCAGTGCAGAGGTGTGAGGCGCCTGGAGAGAGAGGGCAGATTAGCAGCGGGAGGCCACATTAGAGTTATGTTTGTGGACGCAGCAGAAAATGGATTTCTTATATAAAAAAATCAGCCTTATGCATAAATCATGACATCTGGGGTCACGGCGGGGGTTTAGGAGGATCACAGCTAATGCAGACAGGTCGGAGCTATGGCGCTAAGAGACCCATAAGGAGGTGGGATACGGGGGTCAGCACTTGGTGGGTTTTATACCAAATGAAAAGGGTTGTGTGGTTGGAACCATTTACCTTTCAAATGTGCCTTAAAGATGCATTTATAAACACTTTCTACAACCGAGCAGAGTTTTGCCGTGACGTTAAAGGTAACAACAGCTACCATACTAACTCACACTTCCTGATTATCAATAAAACACTTTCTAATTAGATGCAGACAGACACAGTAGAGTTATTTTCACCTCAAGAGCTGCTTTTACAATATATCTGTAACGGGGCACGACACATTTTGCTCAAATCCATGGAAAAAAATCAGGTACAGAACTTTAAAAGAAATTAAAGTCAGGTACAAGCTTAGTTTGTGAGAACCCCTTTTACTCCGCATTTCATATTGCCAAAACAGTTATTTGTGAAAAGAACTCATGAGATCGCTTATACATTTTAAACATTAAACATTTTTTTGTTGGATGAGAACCATGAGAACCAAATCACGTACAGGGCCTTTAAGGTGAAATATAAAAAAGTAGTAATCATTACCGTGAGCTTGTTTGACACTTAATTAGCTGCATAGTAGGGCTGTAGTTGGCAAAAAAAATTTCTAGGTCGACTGCAGACAAAGGGGCGTTGCAAAACTCTGAAATCTTTATGATCTGACCATGTATATGACCCAAAGACTACAACTGCACAGGAGTTCAAGCAAAAAACAACAATTTCTAGAGAAAAGGCAGATTACACTCATGAGTCACTCCCGAATCTTTAGCCAACTCTCTCCGTGACTTCTCCTTTCTGCTGTCATCCCGTATCACCCCTTAATCTTAAAATAAATAGTCGACCAGTATAAATTTTGGTGAATGCGATTTGAGATTTTGAGCACTGAGAATGAGTCTGGCGAAGGCGATTCGTCTTAGAAACACGGAGGAATACTTCTGTCTTTTTTTGGCAATTTACAGGACATTAAAAGGATTGTGTCAGATTCGATAGTGCGGCGAGGCATAACCAACACGATCAACTTGATGGAGGTGAAGTGACTTGCCTAGCGACACGACAGCAATGAGTTAAACCCCAAATAAAGTGGTGTGATGTACTCTTTGTATCCCTCACTTGGTTGTATTGCACACAAGGAAGAACGGCAGTAGCGTTAGCGTTAGCATTAGCATTAGCAGATAATGGCGCAGTGCACTGTTCGGCGGGCGCGTGGAAGTGCCGGGTCAGACCTATTAGCCGCTAGCCCCATTTCTCTGCGCCCGCCGCTAACAGTCCCCCCCACCAGCATTAGATAAAGAGCCTAGCCTGCAGCCTTTGTAATTTGTTTGTATTTTTCTGCTTAATGTAGTTTGCTCAATCTTGTTTAGCAATGATGGAAGCTGATAGCCTTATCTCTTCTGGCCAAGGGCATGATCCACTGTCTGCTTGGTTCCAGTGAGTAACCCAGCTGCTAAATGTGTAAAGGAAACACACTGAATTGCCTTTAAATCTGGCCTTTTTATGAATAGTTTTTGAATAATCTTGATCTAAGACCACATCATAATATTAAATAAAACTACTACTAAAATCACATTCTCTAAGAGTGTTTTAAAGCAGACCTATTATGGATAATCGACTTTTCAGAGCTTATAACCATGTTATAATTGTTTACCCTCATCATTTACTCACCCGAAGTTGTATTTGGAGTGATTTGTGCATGTTTAATCGCTTATTTTCAAGACATAATTTGGCCGATCAACTCGTTTTCACCGCCCACACACGTACTTACTTCGTTCTACAATAAAATTTTCTTAATCATGCATAGGATTCGGCAGCATCACGTAGTCATTAAATCCACTACTCGCTAGCATGACGTGCAGCTACCCATCGGAGGTGCTGACGGCTCCACGGCTCTTTGTTGTGATGACATTTACAGCGACGTCAGCTCCCATTGGGCACCGCAGTTTTCTAATGTGGAAGTCAGCGGATTTGTTCCTTTTATCAAGTCGTTTTAGATGAATATAGTGATTTAAAATGTGCAAATTATAACAGAATGATCTAAGGGTGTCATAGATTTTAACTATATAGCAGACACAAGCACAATATGTCTTCTTAAATTATTTGTTTGACGTCAAAATCAGTATCAGGCTTTTAACCTTGAAAACTGAAATCTAGATTGTAATTTTAATATTATCGTGACTGGCAACTCTAATGCTATACCAAAGATCTGTTTAGAAATCTATATCTTTCTTGAGGCCTAGACACTAGTGGTGGTGAAGAGGAGGAAATGGAGAGACTGAGGAGGATGATGGTTGTGCTGCTGCGGTGGAGGTGGACAGAGGAGGGGCACGTAGCTGAAACAAGCAGGAAGAAGAATAGAGAGGGCATCTAGGGATGATTTACAGTTTGAGGGATGATGGTCTGAGGATAAAACCTTTAATCAGATGAAGACAGCACACAGTGGTCTCATTTCTACCTAAAGAGCTAAATAGAACATATAGATTTGGGTTGAAAATACGTAATGATGCCCCGCAATAGAAGATACTAATTTAATTTCTGTGTCGCCCCTGTCCAAAATGTTTCAACAGACAAATTCAAAATGTGCCATAATTGTTGTAAGTTTTCTGCTCGCCACCTCCATGACTTTACAGCATTCACAAATTGTACATTTCAAGCGCGTCCCGTTAAGTGTCTCTTTTGTCGAGATGAAATATTAAAAAGTATAGTTCGACTCCATTAGATTTCTTCCTGACATTTAGTTGGGCTGTTTGCGTCAACAACAGATGCTACTTTTGATCGTACGAGGGCTGGTATTTCATCTCCACTGTCACGGCTAATGAAAATACAGTTCACACTCCTCACTTTGTTCTCTGCTATTTTAGGTTAATTTGAAAACAGCTGGATGCCTGGATGTGCTCCGCTCCGATTAAATTTGAAAAGTCGTCGGCTTCTAGAAATACTTCAGGTTGGAAAATGGTCAGGTTGTACTTTTGCAGGAAAGTTTGGTATGTTGTATGTTTTAGGTTTTGAAGTTAACAGCTTTCAATATCTTTAGCTATTGCTTCACCTGGATATCCGTTTTCTCTGCAGAGGTTATGATGTCTTTGTTACAGCTTACTACGCTCAATATGCCTAAGGTTTGCAGATATTGGCTTCCAAGATATCGGTTCATTCTATTTTTTCTATAAATTGGCGTAATAAGACAATTTACTGACCAGTGTTGACCAAAAACGTCTCATAATATTAAACCTGTATTTTTACAAAGCTGTTCTGGAGTTACAAAACACATGTGGATATTTTTTTTTTTTTTACCTCGCTGTTTGTGTTTAAAGGAAATAAATCCAAAGTAAATCAATAAAAAAAACAATATATCGGCATCGGTATCAGAACAGAAAAACCTGGATCGGTGCATCCTTAGCAAAAACCACGTGTATTGGTCATATGACATTAGCACAAATACGCGAAATGCTAAACAGACCAACACGGTGTGACTACGATGCAGTTTTAATATTGTTTCTCAACGCACACTGGTGGGCAAATATTTTCTTAGGTGGTACTTCATGGGAAGAGTTTGAGAATGACTTACTTGGAGTGCGATGAGGAAACCCAGCGAGACACGGGAAGAGTAAAAAAATGGAACCCAGGATCTTGTAATGTGATGCCATAGTATTTCAAACTATATATTCTAACTAGAACAATTTCTGCGTACCCCTATTCTCTCATGACATTAATCATTGTTCATTAAATGTAAAAAAAAACTCGACCCTCCCAAAAAATACATTTTGCAATACCCATAATTACCAGAAGAATAACATTAATAAACCTCTCAAAGTCCTGCGATGAGCTTTTTTCGTTTCTGTAACCCGTTTTTTTGTTTTTACACCCTTGGAGCCATCTACAAGTACAAACATACCCGCTTCCCTTTAAGTATCCTGTCTGAGTACTGTCTGACTCTCCAACACTCCATCTTTCAGCTCCCTGCCATTCAACTTTCCAAAACGAAGAGGCCCGAAACGCTTCTCGGCAGTGAGAGTCGCGGCAGGCCTCCATCCCCTCCCGCGGCTACAGTCATAACCCGCGCTAGCACAAACACCGAGTGGAGAGCGGAGAGTGGGTTAAACTAGCATTACCGCGGCTATGTCTCTCCTGGGAGAAGAGGGAATGTGGAATGGTCGTTTGAAGCTGCAAATGATGGAGAACGCTAGAGTGGAGAAGCCAAGAGGCCATATCGTGACCTCAGCACAAAAACATTTACAGTGTACAGTGTGTATTTGCCCGTGTTGGACTGGTAAAAGTAATTGACGTTGATTTTGTGTGGCAACCGCTGGGATTTTGTCGTAATCACTTTCCAGAAACTGATTATGCTGAGTCAAAGAACGGGAAAACAAGTAGGCTTAGCTATTAACTAAACTATAAATAAGATTGTAGTAAATTTTCTGCACGGTAGACTTGACCTTGTCATCAACATTCCTTGGGTGGGTCAAGCTAACATGAGGCATGGCCCTGTCTGAACATTACCAGACCAGCCAGAACCACACGCTTTGACCAAACTTTACAAAGAAATTTTGGAGGGTGTGATTGACAGGCAGATGAATCAATCAGAGAGACGCATGGTCCATTCGCGTCAAAACAAACATTGCGGCTTACACGTAAAAAAAGGGAAAAAAACAGAACAGATTTCCGCAGAATCAACAAGCAACGCACTGGACTCTTATTTATCTCAGGTAAAAGAAGTGATATGTTTAGTTCTACATGAGGCTAATGAGAATTTTCGAGAGGAGGTGACTTCTGCATTTGAGAGACACGTGCTACAAATTAGCTCCATCCAGTTCCAGACCCTTCTGGATTCTAACAGAATGTAGAAAGAAGTGGCAAAATCTATTACTCAGATTAGACAGATTAACAGTCTGACCAAGAACTGATTTGTGCACGGCATTGCCCTTAGTGAAACCCACTTCATAACTAGCTAAACTGTTAAATTGTTTAATGTATATAGTTTTATTACTTTTGGGCTTTAGATTAACAATCTAGTCATACACAGAGCCTTACTAAAAGTTTTTAACATGAAATCTAATGTATTCTAAAATGTTTGCCATTTTATTCACCATGAATGCATGAGGACGCTAGCCACCACTGCTAACTTTTATCTTAAAATGGTCAAAACTATGCTTTCTTCCAGCAACGTTTTGTAATATATACAAAAAATCTAATCTGTAAACGTAATTTAAATGCTTTTACAATAATTGTTTTTTATCGATATATGGGCAGTTGAGATAAAGGTACGAAGGGGCAACAAGTCTTTCTCAAAAAACATTATAGCCACATGCTAGCATTAGCCAGTAGTTTTTCAGTTTTGTGATGTCATGTGGTAATTCAGGAAGTGCTCTATTGTGTTTTTAAACTCCATACACCTTCACTAGAATCATTTGGATGATTTCAGCCCTGGAATTTCCTATCTCTACTCAACAAAATGTAAAGGTAGCTGTTAATTTGAAAACTACCGCTTCATGACATCACAAGGTGGAGCAGAACATTTTGAGCTTTAGAGATGTAGACAGACTAATAATAAAGGGTTGCTCAAACATGTGTGAATGAAACAAAACACAACTCCAGGTATGTTTTTGAGGAAGTAACAACATTATAACATGGCTCAAAACTTACAAGAGTCAGTTTTGCATAATATAGGATAGAAATAACAAGAAATAAGTCGGCACGATTCTCAAGTATTTGCAGATGTACATAGCATTGACAAACAGTGCAGTCCTTCAACATAGAGTTTTCCGTGGTGACATGGGCTACCCTTCCTGTCCTTGGCCTGTTCAGATGAGGCTTTGTGCTTGCATTAGCCATGAACTCCCCATCCCTCCTCCTCCCCGTACCTCGTCCCTGCATGACGCTGGCTGTACCTATGTTTACAGAGCCATATAAATCTGAGGAGCCTGGTGAAACGTTAATCTGCCTACTGTTTAACCCCGGTGCATTTCTCAGTTCTCCAGCTGTGTGCCATGGCATATTTATGCCGCTCTTGTACGCCCAAAACAGCTCCGTCACTGCAAATTAATCACTTAGCTGCAGTATAGAGTGTGTGCATAGGTACAGGCTACAGGTCAGGTTGAACCATTTTTGGAAAGTTAAAAGTTTCTGTTTATTTAACTAAAGAACCAAGCTTAGAACATGTTTGTAGAAGTTTCAACACACGCAGCATTATCTGCATATCTGTGTAATCCCTCAGTCGTCCAGGTAGGTTCCATAGTGGTCCATGGGCGTCTACTAGTCTATGTGTCTTATACTTGTTCGATACAGCTCTAGATCATTCTAAAGGTTCATTTCTGTCCTGTGAACGTGACTTTTTAGTATCTATACCTGCTCAAATGAGTATCTAGTTTCGATACTAGTTTTAGTATTGATAATTATCTGCTTTTTGATACTTTTGACATCCCTACTCGACATAAAAAACAAACTTTAAAACCATTATAAAAGATTGACGCGTATTTATAAATGTTAGCTAGCTAGATGTTCATGTGTTTAAGCGACTTAAGATGCGTCATACCTTCTGCCACCACCTGTCTACACCTGCTTGTCCCTTACTCATCTGGTCCGGACACACCTGCATCACCTCCTCCACATCTCCTCCATGTTGTGTTTCCCCTCGCTATCGGCCATGCCTGTCTCCGCACATCTCAGGAGCGCGTTTGTTTTGCTCTTAAACCTCGAAGACTGACGGGCAGTGAATCATCTCGCCAGCACAAAGAAATGGTGCGTCTTTCAGCACCTTCTCCGCTGACTTCATTTCGAGCAAAGCATTTTCCAACAAGGTTCTACCGGTGTTGTTTTTTGCTAATACGATTTGCAAAGTTTGTAGACTTTGCTAAGCTAGTACATGGATTGGCACAGGTAGAGTATTGAAATATGGGGATATATCTTAACATAACAGGAACTGGCTGGTTTACAACTGTCATTTATTGGGGCAATGGTGGTGCTGTGTGTAAACGCTAACCCTCCGGCCAGATGGTAGCGAGATCACACCTCGATAAAGGTGCCTCGGTTTACAAGCATGTCATAAAACCTTTTCTAAGCTTTCACTTTGGAGCTCATGTCTGATAAACAATTCTTTTTTTTTTGCATTTAATGAATTAAAACAGAGCTATTCTGCAAAATGGACTTTTCAGAGCTTTTAACCATGTTATAGTTGTTTCCCTTTTCATTCACCCTCTCCAAGTTGTTTTACCCTCTCCAAGTTGTTTTTGGAGTGATTCGTGCATGTTTGTGTAATCTTGAACCGCTTATTTTCAAGACTCCATATTGCTGATCAACCTCCGTTTTCACCACCGGCATACACCCACTGCTCTGTACTTACTTCGTTCTCTAATTTTATTTTCTTAATTGATGATACGTGTAGGATTTGGCAGTGTCACGTAATTGTTTTGGCACAAATGAATAAAATTCTACTACTCGCTAGCGTGATCTGCAGATATCCATTGGAGTTGCTGACTCTTTGTTGTGGTGAAATTTATAATGACGTCAGCTCCCATTGGGCACGAAATATTAAGTTGTTTTAGATGAATATTTCGATTTAAAATGTGCAAATTCTGACATAATGATCCACGGGTGTTGTAGATTATAACTATAGAGCAGACACAAGCACAATATGTGTTATTAAAGAAGTCTCTTTTTTTAAATCAATTCTTTGTAGCACTTCTTCATTTGGAATCCTCTCTGTCCAGTTTATTCACAACACGCATCCACAGTTCAACCCATTCGATTTTCTCTCCCATATGCTGCAATAGAATAGATTGCGTTCACATGACATGACAACATTGTAGAATCCCTATAGTTTAAACTGAGCTGAAGACAGGTCAGACTTCTATGGTGGAATTTGCTGTTTAAATCTGAGATTGCAGATTTGTTGACCTGGTTTATGATTAATATCTCTGGAGCCTACCCACATGAAACAAAGAACTTCAACATCTTCTATATCTGCATAAATCAAATTTTTTCCCACAATAGCTTCAAAAAGTGGTGCCATTATTCAACCCCAAAGACGTGATTGTTGTCAGTTCAAATGACTTTTAGGCATAAGATGAATATAGCAAGGTTGTGGAGCCAAGCCCAAAGAAATAATGATAAAGTTCAACATTTGTGAATCATATGGATATTTCTTTCGAAGACCCAGTCATACAGGCCCCTGCCCTCCGTCTGAAATTATGACATCATCAAATTGTAGAATCTAATATTTCTGTTCAAAGTGATCACACATTTCTAAAGGTGTACGCATTGTTACTATTACCATACACATAATCCTTACTGTTTCATATCTACGCAAAGAGATGAAAAATAAACCGCTTGGAAGAGTGAATGAAGTCTACTTATGTCTTGGTTGTCTGGACAGCCCCAACACGTCCCCGTCCCTGTTGACATTCCATTATACACCGGTGCTTCTGACCCTCCTGACCCTTCTTACATCCCACAATATGTCCTAACCTCGTATGAACAAAGCCCGGACAATACCATTACGCGATCGAACGGCGGACAGCTTTAAAACCGCGTCGCGCCCGCTCACTCACTCACTTGATGGACGCGTCGGGGGGGGGGATGGGCGCACGGCTACGAGGTGTTGATACCATCGCCGCAAAGTGGTGTACCGCCGTGCCCTTGAGCAAACCACTTTCATTAATTCCTCGTCCTTCTCCCACCCTGCCGTCATACCCCGAGCCAATCATCTAATAGGAGTCAACAGAAAAAGAGCATTATGGGTAAAGAGAGGTTTCAAGATCTGACAGCCTCATTCAATTGTATTTCGGAAACCCACTATTTCTCCAAATGGGGTTTTGTATTGTTAAGGGGTGTAATTAAGAAATCACTGTGACAGGCATTGAGCGAGAGCTAATGAGGCTTCTGATGTAGTCCGTATGAATATTGAAATTTTAATATTTGATGGCGTTCTAATTGCCCCGGTTGCCATTAAAGACTTGTGAATAATGCGCCGGCTCTGTGTGGGGTAAGTGGATGTACGTTACGCGCTTTCGGAGGTGATGGACAGAATAATAGCGCCCCCTAGCGTGCAATGTTAATGAGCTAAAACTCCACACTGGCATGTTCTCGAAGCCCAAAAGAATAGGAGTCCAAAACAATAACCGTTATGTGGCAACGATGTCTTTTTCATTTGAAATGATTCCGATTGGGATTTGCATTCACACTCCCACGTACTGAAACTGTGGCTAATCTGGGACTAAACTCGGAACTGAACCAGCGCTAGACCAGGGCTAAACCAGGGCTAAACCAGGGCTAAACCAGGGCTAAGTGAGAACCCAGCTAGGTCTCACCACTAAACTAGGACTTGTCCAAGAACTAAATCAGGACTAGACCAGAAACTAAACCGGGACTCGACCAGGAACTAAACCAGGACTAGACCAGAAACTAAACCAAGACTCGACCAGGAACTAAACCAAAACTCGACCAGGAACTAAACCAGGACTAGACCAGAAACTAAACCAGGACTAGACCAGGACAAAACCAGGACTAGTGAAAAACCATTTAGGTCTACATTACCACTTAATCCGTAACTATAGCAAGACTAGACATTACTTAACCGTGTAACTACGTCAGGACTAGACCAGGAACTAAACCAGGACTCGACTAGGAACTAAACCAGGACTAAACCAGGGCAGAAAGAGAACACAACAAGATCTACATCATCACTTAACCAGAACTAAACCAGGACTAGACCAGGATAAAACTAGGACCAGGTCTAAAGGAGAACCCGACCAAGTCTACATTACCACTTCACCCGGAACCAAACCAAGACTAGACCAGGAACTAAATCAGGGCTAGACCAGGAACTAAACCATGAACTAAACTAGGACTAAACTAGGACTAAACCAGGACTAAACCAAGACTAAACCAAGACTAAACCAGGACTAAACCAGGACTAGACCAGGACTGAACCAGGACTAGACCAGGACTAAACCATATACCGTATATTACGCCCTAGAGGTGGGAGACATATTGAAAAAAAAAAAAAAAAGTAATTGTTGTTTTGGAGAGGCAAAATTAGAATATTGAGTATATCGTCAAAAACAAGTAATAAGTTGAGTAATCTCCCAAAACAAGTGCATTTAAGTTATTCCTCACCTGCCCTATGCATTCAGAACATCCTAATTATTCACCATGATGAGTTTACAAGCACTTTTCACATTTTTCAGAGAACAGAGCACTAGTTTTGCAGTGACGGTAAAGCTAACGTGCACTTCCTGATTATCAGACAATAAAACGCTTTATAATTAGATGCAGACAGCAAGCACTTTTATTTCTGCACTTTTGTAGGGCAGTTTTGTGATAGACTTGAGGCATTTTCACACATTTCTGATGCATTAGTCGGAATATTGTTATCAAGATAATGTAAAAAAAAATTTAAAAAAATGAGATATTTATTTTTTGTCAAATCTCCCAGCCTCATATGTTTCTTTGTGGCGCAAGTCCTCGGCTTTTATCTTCCCCTGGCTGACGTTTTAATAACTCAGGCCAGAACGCTCCGGTGTGGGGGCTGGATCACTTTAATGAATTTGACAATTAGCAACAGAAGCTAACGCCTGCATGGGGCTAAGTACCGCTCTGGACATGGTCGGGGTTCCATCGCTCAGGGCCATAGATCCTCATTAATAGCCAGACCCAGTTCTTTGTTTAGCTCCTCCACCAACGGGCACTGTGGCACACTTGAATGCCAGGATTAGCCCCCCTTTGGGCAGTGCAGGATCAGGTGAGGATTCTACTGATGAACCAGGGCTGTTAAAAGCACAAGTGCCACGAGCCAAGCCAAGAATCATGAAGTGCGTGCGGGTCACTGGAGTCCAAATGACCTCTGTGCTGTTATTTCATATTTCTCAGTGGTCAAAGTTGGGTCTGAACGATTTGGGGAAAAAATGCAGGGTTCCCAGACGCCCTGAAAATTTTGGGAGAACTTTTTCCTACCAAGTCTTGGATGGTCTCTCTCTGTATTTTTTCTGGTCACTACCCCCTCCGCCGCGCCTCGAGTCTGACCAAACATGGCCGTCCAGTCAGCTTTGTTTATTCCAGTGATGCATCTTAAACGAAGGAGCTCATTGGTCTCCTGTGATTTACAAATAAAACCACATTTTTCTGTCCTCAGACTTCCAGAGTTTAGTGCTTCGCTCTGCAGAAATCCACAATGGTTTTCAGTCCCTTCCGATATTTTTTCCTATAGTTTTTCCTCGTAAGAAGCCATATTTGCTTTGATACGGACAGACCATGCGTGTCCCTGATTGGCTAATCCATCTGTCAATCATGCCCATCTGAAAACGGGGAGATTTACCGTAGTATCTTACCTGCTATAGGCATAACGTTGGCATCACAAATACTTTCCGGTGTTATACATGTAATTCTAGGCCCAACGTATCATTCTAATAAAAATAAATACTTTTCGAAGTCAGTATGTTTGGGTTCACATGAGTTTTATATCTAATTTGAGTTAGATTTTTGGTTTTCTTCAAACTCCGTCTCTCTATTTCTCTCTTTCTTTTTGTCTCTCTCTCTCTCACGTTTGCCTCACCCTTCTCTCTTTCCTTTCCCCCTCTCTGTATCTCCTAATTCGCCTCTTTAGGCCGTGACAGTTGCATCGCGGGAGCAGGTTCTCCTCGTGTTAGTACAGAGCTGGCCCTGGGGCGAGTACCTAGAATTACACGAGTGCCTGCAGCGCCCTCCCGCTCAAATGTTATCAGTCCAATGTAATTACTGTCAGCGCCTATAGATTTACCTGCGATATATCTGCACCGGCGCCGGACACAGTATTAGGGACACTGTGAGGGGCCACTGCTTTTAAAATGTGTTGGTGCAAGCCTTAAATGACGCAAATGAAAAACTCTGTGGGCTTGTTTTATTTTATTTCTTAACTCATTCATTCGTTCATCTGGTTCCGCCAACATTAAACAAAATTGAAATTGAAAATCATAAAACAATGTTGTATGAGTAGTGTGTCTCGAAGCTAATGCTAACCTAATCTGAAGCACAAACTAGAACGTAAAACTTTATGACCAGTGGGGGAACGTAACAAAGTAAAAGTAGTAAAGTGCTATGCTTAAGTACAAATTTTAGGTATCTGTACTTTACTTTAAGTGGGTACTTTTTACTTTTGCTTCATTTGAGAGCAGGTATCTGTACTTTCTACTCCACTACATTTTTGAGCAGGACTGAAACGCAAAAGTATTTGTTATGTTAGTTTGAGACCTGCTGAAAAGGCTGAGGGTTTATTTTTATCCTGTCTGTAGTTTGAGCAAACAAAAATATACAAGTAAAATCAGCTAGGAAAAAAAAAAAATCTGTTCTGTTGAACAAAATTCAGCACAAATCTTGATCAAAATCACTGCATTTGAAGCTTTAAAAGACCTCAAAATCTTTTCCAAATAATTTTACTTTTTACTCTTAAAGTACATTTTTAAACGGGTACTTTAATAGGTTTACTTTTTTTTACTATTTTTTCATGTGACTTTTACTTTTACTTGAGTATTTTTTGCTCTGATATCTGTACTTTTACTTAAGTAACAACATTAAGTGCTTCTTCCGCCACTGCTTATGAAAAAAACTAATGATACGTCGATTTTATCTGTATGCAGAATAGTTCAGATTGTGGTTGCTTATTTAACAGTAATGATTAAGCTAATGCTAACCAAAATCAAATTTAGCCACAGAAGCGGCTACTTCTTAAAACATTTCCTTTGCTGAAACAGTCTTACATAAAGGAATATTTAGAAGGCAGAAGTCTTACCTATATACATAACTTTAACTTAGCGCAATTTGGCTAATTCCGCATAGACAAGGAATGGGACGACGAGGGTTGTCAAAAGTATCGAAAATCAGATACTAATCGATGCTAAAACTAGTATCGAAACTAGATACTCATTTGAACAAGTGTCGATACTAAAAAGTCACATTCACAGGACAGAAATGAACCTTTCCTGAATATCTTTAGAATGATCTTAAGCTGTATCAGAACTATAGCATTAGACCACATGAGGGATTACACAGATTTAAGGCCACATGGTAATATAAACGAAAGTACTACCATTTAGTGCTGAAAATGTCATTCTATTGTCTAAAGAAAGCATTTTTTTATGATCATCGTGGTATCGGAATCGGTATTGAGTATCGAGTCTATTCCTTAGTATCCAAATCGAATTTTGCGTTGCAGAGATTCAAAGCCTGGGACAGAAGGAGACGCTTCAAGTTACCAACTCGTGTGTGCAACAGTTTGTTTAAGACCTCTGTCAAAAAGCGAAACCCTCCCAAGTTTAGCTGCTCTTCCTCCCTCCATCCCTTTCTCCCTCCCTCCCAACCCATCCGTTATCTGATTAGCCTGTTACATGTGCAGCGGCAAGCCGTGGGCAGGCCTTGGGTTTCATTTGGAGAGTACCCGAGGTGTACACTCCGTTGCCTTTAATCAGCGTGTTTATCAGGCAGAGAAAA
>JACM01035478.1:0-46334 GCA_000787095.1 Periophthalmodon schlosseri
CCATATTAGGTTTTATGAATCACTACATTTAAACTTGTCTAAAACAGCGACACAAACATGGTAAGAAGCTCGCACCCAAAGAATTTAAATAAACATGTTAAGTGTGCGCCCTCACTGAAGAACTTGGCACCTCCAGAGCTCCTCCAACCAAAAACGTCTGGTGCCGCCCCCGATTAGAAGCATTTTTTTTATTCAATTCAAGTTTATTTATATAGTAAAAGAAAATTTTAAATCTGTCAGCTGGACAAAAAGTTGTAGGAGTGAAGACGTTTGGCTGCTCGTCCAAGCCGCTTCTTCAGTTCTGGTCAGATCACTGCTGGACACTGCCTTAGATTCTGTCTAAGGGAGGAGCTAACTACACTGAAACGAACACATTATAGCACATTTAAAACCACAACATCTGACCAAAGTGCTTCACAAAAAAAAATAAAAATAAAATACACATCACACGATACGTAGGAAAAGTACAATAAGACACCAAGATATCCTCCCTAGCTAGTATTAAACGCCATTTCATCATAATTTTTAAATGATTTGTATGTCAAATAAAATCAAATTGGAAATCATGATTGGTCAGTATAAAGGGGAACAAGTTTCTGAAGTTTTTTTTTCTTTTTTCTGACGTAGCTTCAGGTAAAAGAACTGCTGTTTAACTGTCTAAATCTCATGCGCTCTAAACACTGTCCTTATCTGATTACAGCAGTTTTTCTTTTCATGTCTTTTCAAAATAACCTACTGCTACACACCTTGAAGTACATATCCTAAGAAGATTGAATTTACGAACAAAAAGACAATAGACTGACCACCGTGAAGCAAAGACATAACAGAGAAGAAAGGTTTAAGGGTGAAAAAATGTGTGACAAAAATGAAAAAAAAAGGGATTTATAAAAAGAACAAGCAAAAAAAGCAAAGGATGTGGGCCATTCATAAGCAGACTTCTCCAAGAATCTAGAGCCAGCACACCTGCTACTATTCACTTCAGAGGAAATAGACACTCTGTGGAAGAGAGGCTTTTGGCCCCAGGACAAAACCGCTGCAGCGCCAAATTAGAAACAGGAAGGACTGTGGCTAAAGCTCAGATTAAAAACGCACTCCCCACATGGACCCAATATACTGCAGCCCTGATCCCGCTCTGGAAACCTAAAACCCTACAGCACTATTTTATGTCCTAGTCAACAGAACGCCCACTGTTTGCATGGTGACACTATGGACACTCGCTCCAAAGTCAACCTTCTAAATGTTGGTAAACTGTTCGTATACTGGGGCTGTGTAAATACGAGACAGGCTAATAATGGAAAGAGCCTCTCCACCTAGTTTCAGCCTTGAGGTCCGTCTGAGGTTGCGCAACGATTCAACCTGTTCAAAAAACATGTGCGATACTGTTCCCAATACGGTGCCTCCATGACACTGGCCCCTTTTTAAAGCCTGTCGTCAATCAGTTTCTAAACCAGGTGGATCCGATGGCTTCGATGTACATGCGACTGTAAGGAGCGACTACTGAGGTCCACACAGACACTGTAGAACTTCTGCTTCATCCCGACTGACCACCAGAGGGCAGTGCTTTCAGCTGATCTCCAGAGGTCATCTTGGTTTGCCGGATGTCATGGGTTTCATAGAACTCTAGTTACATTCGTACTTTGTAACTTTCTCGTCGCCAGAAACAGAAAAAAATCTTTCTCGTTGCAATATGAAGTCGGAAGAAGTTAATTATACGTTACATAAACCTGTTCAAAGCGCTGTTTGTCTGTGTCCGTCTATTTAAAGGTCTTGTATTACGCAAGTTTGACTCTTGTGAGCTTTAAGCCATGTTATAATGCTGTTACCTTCTCAAAAATATACCTAAAGTTGTGTTTTATTTCATTTACACAGTCTGTCTACATCTCCAAACCTCAAAATGCTCTGCTCCACCTTGTGATGTCATGAAGTTTTCAAGTTAACAGCTGCGTTTAACCTTTTAGTTCAGTAGAGATTGGCAATTCCAGGGCTGAAATGATCCAAATGATTCTGGTGAAACTGTATTAGAGTTTAAAAACACAGGGAACACGTCTATCAACACGACATCACAAGGTGGAACAGAGTGTTTTCTGTTTGAGAGAAGAACTCTAAAGCCTAAATATGCAGGGTTTTTGTGTGTTAAACATGTGTGAATGAAACAAAACACAACTCCAGGTCTGTTTGTGACGAGGAAACAACATTAGAACAGAGATCAGGAAATAGCGTAATACGGGCCCTTTAATGTATGTGTTTAATGGGACAAATGACACTGAAGGTCTTGGATTGATGCTCCAGTTTCCTCAGTCAACTTCTGCTACGTACTCCTGGTTCTGTATTTGGAGTTTTCTGGGCACTTCCTACTCCTTTGAAGGATGGGTCAAATGCAAAGACCAATTTCCGTGGACAATAAACCAATATTTCCCATTAATAGAGGAGACTATGATGGCCCCTGTATCCTAAAAACAACTTGGATTATTCACTGGCATCACAAAATCGCACTTTGTTGGCGATTTTATTAAACCATTTCAAGAAACCATTTAAAAGTAAGTGTACTGTTCACAAAAGGACGGCTTCAAGATGAAATATAGACAATAAACAACATTAAACTCAGTGGTGGATGACGTATTCAGTTTTGTTACTTAAGTAAAAGTACAGATTCAAAGGCAAAAAGTTAATTAAGTGAGTAAAAGTATCAAATGAAAAATAATCTACTTAAGTAAAAGTAAAGAGTAAAGTGTTGATCATTTGTTAAAGTGTAAATGTAGTGATTTTGATTTTAAAATGATTCATATTTTAGTCACAGTAACAATATGAATCAATTTCTTAATGTTTCTTATGAATTTTGTGTATTTATTTTTGTTTTGCTCAAGCTTGAACTCGAAAACTTGAGTCAGGATGTTTCCACGAACATGGTAAAAATAACCCCTCAAATCATATGAAAAGTACTTTTTACTTTTCAGTCCAGTTCAAAAATGTAGTGGAGTAGAAAGTACAAATACTGCTCTCAGATGTAGTGAAGTAAAAGTAAAAAGTATCCACTGTAAAAGGTACTTAAGTAAAGTAAAGATACCTAAAAATTCTACTTAAGCACAGTACTTTACTACTTTTACTTTGATTAAACTACACAAATTATATAAAATTTAATTATTCTAACTAAATTATTCTAAGGGTGAAGTAAAAAAAAGTATCCACTGTAAAAGGTACTTAAGTAAAGTAAAGATACCTAAAAATTCTACTTAAGCACAGTACTTTACTACTTTTACTTTGATTAAACTACACAAATTATATAAAATTTAATTATTCTAACTAAATTATTCTAAGGGAAACTCAACCAAACCTCATCTGTATTATTTAAGACGGCGCTACTGGAAATTTACTCTTGAGAACCACTCCAGCCCGACAGCACGGGTTTTGCCCCGGTAGATTCTGCTATACTCGCTCTTGTTTTGCTAAACCGACGCCGCGTAGACGAGGTCATCGGTAAATAACAGCCCGCGCGCTCCCCCATTTGCCGAGTGACTGATGGATTACACCAGACGGGAGCCGAGCTGTGAGAGGGAAAGCGTCCATGACATCACCCAGGGGAGTGCAGGTGCAGGGCCCAGACAGGAAGCGTGAGTCATGGGGAGCTGACAGGAGCGAGAGGGAGAGGTGCGAGCTACACCTAAAACTGACCACATTCAACACAAACATACCTGCGAACCGTCTGCTGCGCCACGGGAAAACACAAAATCATTTCATATGTGGAACTAAAGGCTACAAGAAGGAGCGCTCCATTTTAACTATTATCTGTCCAGTGGCTAACCTAGTTTTTAATATGCGCGCAAAATAAAAGGGAAGAAGTTAGATTTTTTTTTTTTTTATCTCACTAGCATCTAATCTAGTTCATGTCTTAAATAAAGTTTTAAAATTTAGCTTGAATCATAGAGGTAAAACAAGGGATATATAGTTGTAAACCGTAACCTAACTGTAATAAGCTATATGCACAGTAGCATGCTAGCTAGCTCACTGTGTCTCAAAGCTAAAACTTTTATTAAAATTGGAAAACATAAAATAAACAACCTATTAAAATTTGAATTCATTAAAATAAACACTAAGCAATTGTTTTTAAATGTAGAATACTTCAGTTTGTGTTGTTGTTTTAATACTTCTCATGCCTCAAAATTAGCATTAGCGTTAGCATTGAGACACAAACATGTCTCTTTCTAAACACCGAAGTGTCCTCTGGTGAAGTATTCATTTTATTATTATTGTTGTTCACTGCCTGATCTTTAAATATTTATTAATTTTAACGTGATTCAGCAAAAACCTCGTAGAGATACAATTGGACAGGAAGTAGTGACGCTAACAGTGAACTTCTACGCCTCACGAGTAAATTTAACTAGTCAAAATGTATGCAGTTATTTAAAGATGCAGTGTGTCACTTTTCTGGTGAAAGATTCACCACTGGCTTGTCTCCTTGGAAATGTTTTTGCTTTGCTGCAATTTTCCAAAGTGTTTTACATTAAACTTAGGTTATGTCTCTCCATGAAGACAAGCATGTGACACCAGCAGACCAAGTTACAGGTCAGATCTGTGGAGAGACGCGCCCGCTCTCCGTCAGAGAGCATGTTTCCAATTAAATAAAAACATATAATTAAATACATGCAAATTAGATGGAACTTTATAGGCAGTAACGTCTCCATGGACACAAGCAGGTGATGTTATATAGAGAAGTATACGGAGAAGTTACATAGTGAACCTTTAACTGTTTTTGAGTGTCTAAAAAGCATTTCTACTTCTAACCTCCGGTGCAACGTGTCATATATTAAACTTGAACTTTTGCATATGTGCAGTGCAAGGATGAGTAGATTTTTGATGGATGATTCGATTACGAGTCCTGCTCCTAAATATCTATTGTTTTATTCTGTGTTTATTACAGTAATGGGAAAAGTATGGCTGATAGATTTGCTCCATGCCACCCAGAGGAGCAGAGGCTGTCTTCTGTGCATCTGGAAGCTACACTGTGGTAATCTGCTTTGAGCACATACGGTTCAGAGCCAGCCTGTTCTCATAGACCACCGAGTCAGATCATTACAGGTCCTCTGTTATGGACAAGATGGTCCAAAGATGCCCAGTGGAGTCGAGCTTCTCCTGTTGCAGAAGTGAATATGGAACAAATGATATTAAAATTAAAGAGGCTGTTCCCAGTGATTTTCATGTGATCAAGTAAAATTTGTCTTGCCCAAATTCCATGGACTGTATATGTAAATGGACATAGCTTCCGGCTCCATCGACTCTGGTTCCAATTCACTTTCTATTAAAAAACAGTCGCCCCTCTCTCTGTAGCTGCTGCTGTCAGACTCGTCGTTTTGGTCTTAAAGTTCATATTAACCCGCTCTACATGATTCTTATTTTGCATTTTTTCCGTAAATCAAGATCTGAACATTAATAACAGACAAATCAGACGCCTTCTTTCCCCGAGGTCGCTCCCGCTAGCGTTAGCAACAGGTTTGATTGACAGCGTTGCTAAGCGCCCGCTCCCTGCTAAACCAGCGGTGCGAGCGGGAAGAGGCGTTAACAGCCTCGCTCCGGATTGGCTCTTTGGTTGCTATGATGCTCGCAGTCGGAATTCCAAACGTGGAACTCGGGTCCAAATTCGCCGCTATAACTGCTCTGGCCTCGATGAGCTTCAGTTGGAGCCGAACGCTGTGGGTGACGTCACACTCACTCAGTCCACTTCTTTACACAGTCTATACCCTGTACAGATATATTGTAAAAGCAGCTTTTATGGTCAAACGGCCCAATTTCGCCGTAGATTGTCACTATAAAACATTTTTATCATCCGCGAACCAGGGAGTATTTTATGAGTTCTTCAATAGCTTCACCAAGCTTGAAAAAAAAAAAAAAATACTAGACATTTTTTCTCTAGTCTAACTTTTAGCGTTTAAGTAATTTCCATAACAACCTAAACAATCATGATACAAATGTTCCACACTATAACTGCAGGCCTACATTAATGCCTACAATCTGTTTTTGTTTTTTGTGGTCATTTAACACTTATTTAACCAAGCTTTTTGTCCTCTTTTAGACTTAGTTAAGATTACATAACTACTGACTGGTAAAGGGGCATGGATTTTGTTTGGGTTTAACTGAACTTATAATGAACTTACTATTATGTTAGCTTTGGCAGAACATTGAGACTTATTATAAAATACTAGAGCCTTTGTGCAGCCCGATAAAGGAAGATGAATTGTTGCCACCTGCTGGATAAAATTCAGAGGTCGGATAAGATCAAACTGTGCCTTTAACAGCCCTTAACAACCATTATATAAACATTTAAAGATTATGTAGGTAACTCTTTGTAATAACTACACTGCAATTAGCCTAAACAAAGACTTTGAACAATGAACAAATCGTTTATTAAGAATGATTCAGGGTTAGTACGTTAGGAGTTTGGGTATTAATTAAGTAAGCCTAAATTGTTCTTAATAAACTATTGTACGTATAAAATGTGTATATAATGGTTGTTCATTAAATTCTGTTCATATACAAATATAATGAACAAATGAATGAATTAAGTCTTTGTTTGGGCGACAGTAGCTCAGTTGCTAAGTTCTTTCAAGACCCACTTTCTATACATTTTTTATTATTTTTATTGTTTTTACTTATTATGTTGGCGTATGATCGTAGCACAGTTGTTGTTTATGTTTTGTAAAAGTGACTAGGGGGCGACACCAGCTCAGTCGGTTGAGTGTTTGTCCGCTGATTCAAAGGCTGGCAGTTCGAACCCCACTTCGAATCCCGCTTTCGGCATAAACATCGCTGGTTGAGCGGTCAGATCCACTGACCCACAGGTTTGCGGTGCGATTCCAGGTCCCACAGATGAATGCTGTTGTTGTGTCTTGGGCAAGAAACTTAACCCACCTCGCCCCCAGTGTCTGCGTACACTGGTGTATGAATGTGTCTGTGTGAATGGGTGAGTGGTTCCTTGATGTAAAACGCTTTGAGTGGCTTGAAGGTGGAAAACGCTGTGTAAAAACGTGAGCATCGAACATAACTGTGGCTCAGTATTGTTGCACGGTTGTGGACTCGCTCTGTGTTGTAGTGACATTTATTTCGCTGGCGGGCTCGAGCTTGTCATGTAGCTTTTGGGTGATTGATGTCTCCACTTCCTGCTACACAGATGAGGACCGCTCCCGTTACCACAATGCTCCTTTCAACTCGGGGTGTAGGAGACGCCCAACGGCACTGCTCCTGGACCAGCCGGACGCGCCCTTCCCCCCAAAACCCAACTGTAACCATCAGAGGAGCGAAACTGACCCGGGACCAGCATTCTCCGGTCTTTAAGAAGTCCATCTGTGACGCACATGGGAGCTGTCAGAACCTGGTCTTCCGTGCAAACAGGTACACATCATTACAGCGCCAAAAAGACGTTTACTGGTGGAGTTTGGCTACTGACATTTTGGTTATTCATTTGTCCAAGCCACTTTAACCAGTTGAATTTTACATAGTGAATCTAACCTTGACTTAACTATAATGAAAGCCATATTTTTTGTTTGATTTGACCCTTGTTCAGACATATAATTTTATAGATTATAGCTAGAGGTGTATATTTTTATTACAGACTATATCCCAAAATATTACAACTACTGTAATTGTTAAAGTTAAAAAAATGATTAGATTATTTGTATAGCACAATTCGTACACAAAATAATTCAAAGCGCTTTACAGAATAAGAAAAACATAACAATACAACAAATCAAAACATAAATAATCATCATAAAATTAACATTAAAAGAGAAGAGTGCAGAATAAAAACCTTTTAAAACCCTATTTGACCAGCTCCAGTGGCCTCAGTAAGTTACTTTAGTATGTTTTTATTAGGGTAGTGCCATTAATTTAAACTGAGTACCAAATAAACAATTACATGAATTCTGTTCTGAGTTATGTAGGTGATGGTTCTGTACCTCTAAACCAGGGATGCACCGATACTGATACTGGTATCGAATATCGGCACCGATACCGGACATTTTTTGCTGGATCGAATATTGGTTCCATAATATTGGTTAAGCCGATATTCTGGTTGGGCCTTTAATTGGATGTACCGTATTTTCCGGACTATAAGTCGCACTTTTTTTCATAGCTTGTCCGGGTGTGTGACTTATACTCAGATGCGACTTATATGTGAAATTTTTAAAATATATAATTTCACATCTTTGTTATTGTTACACTGACAATCGCGTGGGGCGCTCTAGGTTTGTACCAGTATCTCCTATGTGACGCTTCATCCACCTCCGGAGTTGGCAGAGTTGTTCAGAAGCGACACTGAGGATGAAGAATTTAGTGGATTTAGTGATTTGGAGTGAGCTAACTCGTTAGCTTGTTTTTTATGCTTTAGTCTGATTAACTGTTAATATCTTACGTTAACACACCAGACACGTGTTCAGTTCGTTGTCTATGCTTCATGTAGCTGAATAAATATAAATGTGTTACGTTAACGTGATGTACTGATATTTAGCCTGTTGTTCTCTATTTTATTATTATTATTATAACTTGCCTTTAAAGATAAAATGTCTGTTCTTGGTCTCGGATTTTGTAAAATGAACTTCCCCAAAAAATGCAACTTATAGTCCAGTGCGACTTATGTATGTTTTTTCTTCATTATTATGCATTTTTTTGGCTGGTGCGACTTATAGTCCTGGAAAATACGGCAAAAAGACTATTTACAGGCAGATGTTGGCCCAGAACGCCTCATAATGTTTGAACTTTTATTCATATGAAGTTCTTGGGTGTCATTTGAAGGATAAACAGTTACATAACATTATTGAATCTCTTGTGAAATAAGTTAACTGTGTTTTAAGGAAATAAGTGTCATTTTCGGTCCCTACACTGTCTGTTCTTCAGCTTTTGGCTCCATTGTGCTACGGTGTGTGCAGTAAAATATATCAGTTATTTCCTTTATTTATCTGAAAACCTTTCTTCTTGAACATTTATTAATATCTTTATTCTAATACAAATGATACACCAGTTGTTGTTTGCTCCATCTTGCTTTAGGACAGACTGTAGAAGACACTGGTCCACCATAATGTTCTTGTCCTGGGGATACGCTGCATTTATCTGATTAAATTTGGTTTCTGCATCTCATCAGTTCATCTTTGGCAGTGGCTATGACAGTTTTGTTAACATTTTCACTCCCTGTTTGTTATTAGCTGATAATATTAGTTTCAGGAACAGACTTTTTTTTTTATTAAAGAGCCCATATTACGCTATTTTCTGATCTGTTATAATGTCGATTCCTCATCGCAAACAGACCTGCAGTTGAGTTTTATTTCATTCACACATGTTTAACACACAGAGTTTTCCCTCTAACAGAAAACACTCTGTTCCACCTTGTGATGTCATGCGGTAATACAGGAAGTGCTCCGCTGTGTTAATAAACTCCATACACCTTCACTTCAGATCTGGAATTGCCAGTTTCTACTGACCTGAAGGTAAAAGGTAGATGTTAATTTGAAAACTACCGCTTCATGACATCACAAGGTGGAACAGAGCATTTGTAGCTTCGGAGATATCGACAGACCAATAATAAAGGGTTATTCAAACATGTGCGAGTGGAACAAAAACACAACTCTGGGTTTGTTTTTGACAAGGTGACGACATTACAACACGGCTAAAAGCTCCCGAGAATCCATTTTGTGTAATATAGGACCTTTTAATATTGATCTGATTCTAGAAGCCCCTGCACATGTCTGTCTCTTGCTGTACCGTCACATAAGGCACATGTTGTGGACTTGGAGGCTATGGTCCGTTCAGTCCCTCTGGAAAATCCATCTTGAGATTTGCTCTGCCCCAGAATCAGTGAATACCTGTTTGATGTGTTCAGAGCTGGAGCACAGATGCGACAGGCTGTAGCTAAAGCCATGTTGTTGGACTACACTATAAAACCCATGTGTGGTGTGGATGTATGCAGTTTAGTGTCGTGTAGTGTTTTTATTATCATTCTATGTCAAAATTGGTATTGAGTATCAAGTAGGGATGGGACAAGATCTCGCGCCACAAGATCTCGCGAGACAAAATTGCCACAAGATGAGAAAAATTGTCTCGTGAGATTTTTTTTTTTTGTTTACAATTAGACTGGGCCAAAAGGGTTATGTGATGGAACCATAGACTTGTATATGTAATGGCTAGCTAACCTGCTAGCCACCGCGTTCCAAATAGGAAGTGATCATGTGCGCGCTTCCGGCTCCATCGACTCCAATTCACTTTACATTGAAAAATTTTCGCTATTGTGTCTGTAAATCAAGATATGAACATTAATAACAGACAAATCAGGCGCCTTCTTTCCCTGAGGTCGCTCCCGCTACCGTTAGCAACAGGTTTGATTGACAGCGTTGCTAAGCGTCCACTCCCTGCTAAATCAGTACGGGCGTTATATGTATGGGCTTACCTCAAACCTATAAGAGAGCTGCTGTAGTCACGTTATGTGCAGCTATCTCTTTGCATGAAACAATATGAAGCTTTGTGTGTATTTTCTAGGCAGATCGGCCGATAGCGATGCGTTAAAAAGTCCAAATATCTCAAATTTTCAATCTCATAGAGTCTTATAGTCTTCATAGTCCCAGTTTCACCAAAAGACTGGCCAGTTCTAGGGTACAAACCTGGAGTTATATTCTCATTTCAAATCTTACAGTGTCTTCATTGTCCCAGCTTCACCAAAAGACTATCCAGTTCTGGGGTCGAAAGCTTGGGTTATATTCTCATTTTCAATCTCGTAGAGTCTTATAGTCTTCACAGTCTCAGTTTCACCAAAAGACTGGCCAGTTCTGGGGTCGAAAGCTTGGGTTATATTCTCATTTCTAATCTCATAGACTCTTTATAGTCCCATGTTTCACCAAAAGACCAGCCAGATCTGTGGTCAAAATCTAGAGTTATATTTCCAATCTCTTATAGTCTTCATAGTCCTTGTTTCACCAAAAGACTAGCCACTTCTAGAGTACAAATATGGAGTTATATTCTCATTTCAAATCTCATAGCATCTTCATAGTCCCAGTTTCACCAAAAGACTTGCCAGATCTAGGGTCAAAATCTAGAGTTATATTCTCATTTCCAATCTTATAGAGTCTTCACCAAAATACTAACCAGTTCTGGGGTCAAAATCTGGAGTTATATTCTCATTTCAAATCTTATAGCGTCTTTGTAGTCCCTGTTTCACCAAAAGAATAGCAGTTCTGGGGTTGAAATCTGGAGTTATATTCTCATTTTCAATCTCATAGAGTTTTATAGCCTTCATAGTCCCAGTTTCACCAAAAGACTAGCCAGATCTGGGGTCAAAATCTTGGGTTATATTCTCATTTCTCATCTTATAGCGTCTTCATAGTCCCTGTTTCACCAAAAGACTATCCAGTTCTGGGGTAGAAATCTGGAGTTGGTCTCTGCAGTTTTAATTGTTAGCTGCTGTAGATAGTTTAATGTGGTTGGTGCAAACTAAACAAACGAAAGAGCGGTGCCACGCTGTAGGCTGCTCCTCTGCGCGGCCGCTGTGTTGTGTGTTTGTGCGTAAACAAGGACAGCGAAGGACACCTTAAAATCATGCGCCAGATGTTGGAGGAGCAGGGAAAGGAAAATCTGTTTTAGCAGTGACTTTGCAGAGGTCTGTGGAGCAGGTGAAGAACATGCTGCCAAGACAACATATCTTTCTATTGAGTTTTCATTATGACAAACATGGGCTGGTTTCTTGTCTCATACCGACATACTTTAAGGTTTAGTATTGTTTCTTTATATTTCACACACACATCCCAGACTTTTCTGCACTGACGAAACAAAATAACTACTTAAAATAGCTCAAAGAACCAGTGTGTAACTTTTTGGCACAGAACAGATTAAAGTAAAAACATGTTTTGTTTTGTTTTTTTTTTGTTTTTATTGCACTTAACATGTGTTCTCACTGTGAGCGTTGTCGACCACCTCTTGAAAGTTACGTAGTGATACTTTAAACTCAGAATATTGTCGAATCTTGAGTGGTTTTAACTATACATATTAATAGTAATTTTCTTAAAAGTCACCTTGTCACTTATAGTCCTCATGGAGGTATTGGTATTTTTAGCAGAAGACAAGTTTAATGAAGACCTATTGTGCTATATTAGTTAGTCTATGACATCCATGGATCAATGTTATAATTTGGACATTTTAATTTGCAATATTCATCTAAAACAACCTCGAAAATAGAACAGAATAGGCCTGCTTTAATGCCATACTGTGGAACATTACAGTCAAAGCTATTACATCTTCACGGAGCCAACATAATGAACTTTTAATGGACCTACAGTATATAATTTAACTTGTTTCAGGCTGTTTCTGACTTGTTTCAATACTTATTTACCACTGAGGTAATAAAACTGCTCAGAGTCAATAGAGCTACTAAAACTGAAACTACTGAAATCAAGATTAATATCGTGCATTAAAGTTATTTCAACCAGCTTTTTCTAGATAAACTGTGTAAAACGCCTCAGTACAAACCAGTATCTGACCACACCAACAGCAGGCCCGGCACTTTCAGCCTCTACTCTGCTCGTAATGGTGGACGTAATAGCTCCTTATTGCTTCGACCTTTGACCCTTGTCCTTAGCGAGGAGTTTAGCATGACTCCCAGCGGATACAGGAGTGCCTCCTTTCTACCAGAGACCCCTAAAACATGGCGGAAAAGCAGCTAAATCACGCTGGGGGAACACTGCCCATGTGTCACCCACCCAGGGAGCCGTATTTCTACCCAAAGCAATGAAAGCTTTATAGACTTGAACTGCACGGCCGAGCTACTAAATCCTACATTTTAACTCAAGAATTTTACTTTTTCAATCAGCTCCTGAAATGTTTAAAAGTTTGGTTTTATCAAATGTCATTAAGTGTAGCGGCAGACCGGCTTCCGCTTGAAGTTCGTTAGGGAGTTTTAGGGTGAAGTTTGCGCTGCCCTGTGTGCGGAGAAATGAGGACCAGATGGGAACAAGGGGTGGAGAGGGATGGTAAAAGCAATGGCAGATGCAGACGATTGAAACTGAGATGTAATAGAGCATGTGCGCGCGGGGCAAGGCTGTCAGCAGGCTCTGATAACCCAGTAGCTAAAGGTGGTGCGTGCAGTGGTGGAAGAAGTACTCAGTTTTGTTGCTTAAGTAAAAGTACAGGTACTCAAGTAAAAGTATCACATGGAAAAAGGTCCTATATTACGCAAAATTGACTGTCATGAGCTTTAAGTCATGTTCTAACGCTGTTCCCTCCTCAAAAACAGACCTGGAGTTGTGTTTTGTTCCATTCACACATGTTTGAGTAACACTTTATTATTAGTCTGTCTACATCTCCAAAGCTCAAAATTCTCTGTTCCACCTTGTGATGTCATGAAGTGATAGTTTTCAAGTTAACAGCTACGTTTTACCTTTTGTTCCGTAGAGATTGGAAATTCCAAGGTTGAAATCATCCGAATGATTCTAGTGAAGGTGTGTGGAGTTTAACAACACAGTGGAGCACTTCCTGTATTACCACATGACATCACAAGGTGGAACAGAGTGTTTTCTGTTTGAGAGAAGAACTCAGCGTAAATACGCAGGGTTTGTGTGTTAAACGTGTGAAGAAGAACTCGCGTAAATACGCAGGGTTTGTGTGTTAAACGTGTGAACGAAACAAAACACGACTCCAGGTCTGTTTGTGATGAGAAAACATTATAACATAGATCAGAAAACAGCGTAATATGGACCCTTTAAGTAAAAATATCAAAGTACCCGTTTGAAAATGTACTTAAAGAGTAAAAAGTAAAAGTATTTCGCGCATATTTTGACATCTAATAAAGCTTCAAATGTAAAATCAAATCAAAAATAAACCCTCAGCCTTTTCAGCAGGTCTCAAACAATAATAAAGAAATACTTTTACTTTTCAGTTCAAAAATGTAGTGGAGTCTAAAGTACAGATCCTGCTCTCAAATGTAGTGAAGTAAAAGTAAAAAGTATCCACTGTAAAATGTACTTAAGTACAGATGCCTAAAAGTTTTACTCGAGTACAGTACTTTTACTTTGTTACATTTCACCACATCCATGTAGTAATTTTCTTAAACATTGGTGTGTTTTTTTTATTGATCTTATTGATAATTATTACTTAATTCATATAAGTAAATAAGTCTCTGATAATCCAATAATTAAAGGTGTTATATGTCGACATTCTCATAAACGTTATCCGTCTCTCTCGATATGAAGTAAACATATTGATTTTATTATAGTTTTAGTCACAATTAGTACATTTTTTAATTATTTTGCATGATGTTTTAAAGATTGAAATTAGAAAGTAGAATGAGCGTCTCACTTTGAATTGCCAGATCTCATAAAAATCTAGTTAAAAGTAGCAGTAATGTAATAGTAATGATTTTTTCATAAATATTGGCAATGCGTGTCCTTGGATGTGAAGTAAACATGTTCATATCAAATATTAAACTAACATGGTTCTGTAGAGGACTGTCCAATCAGAAAGCAGAATGAGCGCCTCACGTTGGGTTGCCAGATCTTACAGCTAAAACCAGTTTGTAATACACTCAAAAGTGCTGTATATAATATGATAAACGCTTTGAGTACATTTAACATGGTTCTGAAGACGACTGTCCAATCAGAAAACAGAATGAGCTTCTCAATGTGGGTTGCCAGATCTTACAACTAAAACAAGTTTGAAAAATACCCAAAAGTGCTGTATATAATATGATAAATCCTCAAAATACGACAGCGAATGACATTAAAAGAACCTGATCAGAAACAGGTAGAAAAATAAAACGTTTTTTTGGTTGCAGTTGTCACGAATAAACTCTGATGTTTCTCTTTATGTTTTGATTTACGTTTTCTATATGAGCAACAAGCCGATCTTTGTTCATTTGTTTTTGAAGAGAAAAAAGCCCACCGGGAAACCTTTGAATAGATGATTTAAAAAACAAGCACCACATTGGTTTTCCATGCGAGCGTATGCATGTGTCTGAGATTGAAAACCAACATTCCTGGGTCCCAATGTGCACTCATATAAAAAACATTCTATTTTTGAGCTGCCCCTGTGATCCCTCCAAACCCTGTCTAATGCAAACACAGCCAGGCTCACTCGGTTCAACTCACTTTCCTCCCTGCAGTATCGAAACCCACTTGTATTTAGTCTTATGCGTATTTCACCACCTTAACTTTTGTTTCAGTTAAAGCTGCACTGTGGAACTTTTCTGGTACAGCCCGTGGTCCACCTTCAGTTTGTCGGTAGAGGCTCAGTCGGCTGTTGGTGTAGTCTCAGTTAGTTCAAGTCACTTTCCTTACTTCAATTTAAAGCTAGTTGTATTTAGTCTACTTTATGTTCCATTATAATTTTTTTGTTTTAGTTAAAGCTACACCGTGGAACTTTTCTGGTACAGCCCATGGTCCATCAGTTTATCAGCAGAGGCTCAGTCAGTTCAACTCACTTTCCTCACTGTAGTATCTAAACCGACTTGTATTTAGTCTTCTATATATTTCACCACTATAAGTTTTATTTCAGTTAAAGCTGCACTGTGGAACTTTTCTGGTTGAGCCTTTACTGACAAACTGATGGTGGAACCTAGGCCTATGTCAGATCAACTCACTTTCCTTGCTGCAGTATTTAAAGCTACTTGTAGGGTATTTAGTCTACTTTATGTTCCATTATAACTTTTATTTCAGTTAAAGCTGCACTGTGGAACTTTTCTGGTACAGCCCATGGTCCACCTTCAGTTTGTCAGGAGAGACTCACTCAGTTCAACTCACTTTCCTCACTGTAGTATCTAAACCTACTTGTATTTAGTCTTCTGTATATTTCACCACTATTACTTTTGTTTCAGTTAAAGCTGCACTGTGGAACTTTTCTGGTGTAGCCCATGGTCCATCAGTTTCTCAGCAGAGGCTCAGTCAGTTCTCACTCACTTTTCTCCCTGCAGTATCTGAACCCACTTGTATTTAGTCTACTTTATATTCCATTATAACTTTTATTTCAAAGGTGCAGTACGTAACTTTTCTGGTGGAGGGTTCGCCGTGTGTTTGTCTCCATGGAGATGTTACGGCTTTGCACAGAACGGTGTTACACTTGTTTAATCTTGTGTTTATTCAATTATAGGTTTTAATTGCTCAAAACTACCTCAACTGTCCACAGATCTGACCTGTGAGTTTCCCCGGTGTTTTCGTGCTTTTCCCCATTGGGTTTGATGAATTTAAGGGATACTGTCAAAGCGATAACATCTCCATGGAGACCAGCAGATGGCGGACCATCAACCAGAAGAGTTACATAGAAGAGCTTTAACTTTTTGAAATTATTCCAAAAACAGCGGTGGATGAAGTACTCAGTTGTGTTACTTAAGTAAAAGTACAGATACCAGAGCAAAAGTATCACATGAAAAAATCTACTTAAGTAAAAGTATTTAAGTACCTGTTTATCTCCGATATCGTGGATAACTGATATACGATCTCTAGTTTCAGTGGTGGATGAAGTGCTCTTTTGTTACTTAAGTAAAAGTACAGATACAAAGGTAAAGAGTTACTCAAGTAAACGTAAAAGTACATAAAAAAATCTACTTAAGTAAAAGTATTGAAGTACCCGTTTAAAAATGTACTGTAAGAGTAAAAAATAAAAGTGTTGTTCATTTATTAAAGTGTTAAATGTAGTTATATTGATTCAAAAATTAGACATATTTTGGTCGACAGTAGCATTATGAATCAGTTTCTTAATGTTTCTTCTGAATTTTGTGTGTTTATTTGTGTTTAGCTCAAAACCGAAGCTTGAACTCGAAAACTTTAGTCAGTACGTTACCGCGAACATGGTAAAAATAACTCCTCAAATCATATGAAAAGTACTTTTTACTTTTCAGTCCTGTTCAAAAACGTAGTGGAGTAGAAAGTACAGATCCTGCTCTCAAATGTAGTGAAGTAAAAGTAAAAGTATCCACTGTAAAATGTACTTAAGTAAAGTTCAGATACCTAAAGATTCTACTTGAGTGCAGTACTTTACTACTTGTACTTCGTTCCCTTCCACCTCTGTCGGTGAATAACACAGCTCTTAAACATGTCGGGGTAACGATTCTCAAACTTTGATAATGGTTCCATTGGTGATACTTGGGCTACTTCCAACGGGAACCAGAACCAGAGCTCTTCTCTCAAACTGAAAACACTCTGTTCCACCTTGTGATGTCATGTTGTAATACAGGAAGTTCTCCATTGTGTTTTTAAACTCCACACACCTTCACTAGAATCATTTGGATGATTTCAGTCCTGGAATTGCTGAGCTCTACTGAACTAAAGGTTAAACGTAGATGTTAACTTGAAATCTACCGCTTCATGACATCACAAGGTGGAACAGAGCATTTTGAGCTTTGGAGATGTAGACAGACTAATAATAAAGTGTTACTCAAACATGTGTGAATGAAACAAAACACAACTCCATGTGTGTTTTTGACGAGGTAACAACATTATAACACGACTTAAACCTCACAAGAGTCAGTTTTGTGTGATATTGGACCTTTCACTTAAACTCAGATTTGATTTTTTTCACTTCATTTCATTGCTATTCTTATATTTTACAGTCCAGTCCTGCTTTTGGTTCAGTAAACGCTGAACTTGTAGAGATGGGGTTACCTGTGCTGGAGGTCACTTTTAATGAGTGTTTTTTTTTTTTTTTTTTTGCTAATGTCCCATGTAAAACCTAATTTTTCTACCTCTCGAATTCAGAGATAAATGAGAACGGAATGAGTGAGAGATTACAAGGGAGAGCTGCTGAGGAGAATGTGTTGGAGCATGTGCCTTGTGTAGACAGGTGCAGCTGTTTGTTTGTCTTCTTTAATTAAAATGCCAGTGAACTTTTTTCTCGCTCCAGGCCTATTGGCTCGGCGTTCGTGAATGGGCTCAAATCTCATTGCAAATACGGTCGGCGCGATGACAGTAACGCGGGTTTTCGTTTGCGGAGGCCTGCCGTGATATTTCTGAAGACGACAGAGACGATAAACGATAAGATGGAAACGAATGTGCGCCACTGCCAATCTGATCTATGCTGTAATGTTGTTGAACGGTTGTTTCTCATCAAAAACAGACCCGGAGTTGTGTTTTGTTTCATTCACACGTGTTTAACACACAAACCCAGCGTATTTAGGCTGAGTTTGTCTCTCAAACAGAAAACACTCTGTCTGAAAGGAGCTGTTAGCTGGAAAACTAGCACTTCATGATGTCACAAGGTGGAACAGAGCGTTTTGAGCTTTGGAGATGTAGACTAAACACAACTCCAGGTCTGTTTTTGAGGACCTAACAACATTATAACATGGATTACAGCTCACAAGAGTCAATTTTGTGATAAATTTTGTGATAAAAACTATTCTAAATGTACATTGTTATTAAAAAATGCTGCTATAAATAAACAGCAGAATGAAACACTGTAGCAGGATGTTTTTGTGCCAACTTTTAAAATCTATAGTACAGACCAAATTTATGTTTAAGCTATAGTGAGGTTTATACATTAACTTATCAGTTTTGTAAAAATAATAAAATCCGTGCTAAATATCAGCAAAATTTTCAATTTCGGATCGATCCCGATATCTGGAAAATCCTCCGATATCGTGGATAACTGATATACGATCTCTAGTCTCAGTGGTGGATGAAGTGCTCTTTTGTTAAAGTAAAAGTACAGATACAAAGGTAAAGAGTTACTCAAGTAAAAGTTAAAGTATCACATGAAAAATCTTAAGTAAAAGTATTTATGTAAAAATTCAAAGTATTTCACACAAGTGTTGTTCATTTGTTAAAGTGTAAATGCAGTGATATTGATTTAAATTTAAACATATTTTGGTCACAGTAACAATACGGATCCATTTCTTTAACTTTCTTATGAATTTTGTGTGTTTATTTTTGTTTAGCTCAAAGCTGAAGCTTGAACTCGAAAACTTTAGTCAGGACGTTTCCACCAACATGGTAAAAATAACCCCTCAAATCATGTGAAAAGTACTTTTTACTTTCTTCAGTTTACTTCAGTCTGGTTCCAAAATGTAGTGGAGTAGAAAGTACAGACACTGCTCTCAAATGTAGTGAAGTAAAAGTAAGAAGTATCCACTGTAAAACGTACTTAAGTAAAGTACAGATACCTAAAACTTCTACTTTACGACTTGTATCTGTACCTTTTACATAGAGTGTTTGTAATAGACAGAACAACACAAGAGTTCCCAGGGATCCTTGCACTGACATGTAATGGATGAAAACATTCTGGGTTGTTTTTCTAAACCTCCCACAGGAGCTGATCACATTTGCTGCTTGTAAGTGACCCTAGCTTCCCCCACAGCCCCCCCCACGGCCCCCACCGCGGTTCATTACAGCGGTGGCACCTTGACCCCACCTGTCACAGCTCTCTCCTCACTCGTGTTGTCGCTGGTGTTTGGTTTCATTTTGTAATGCTTAGTTTACAATCAGAGTTAGAAAAATGAACCCCGTGTCCTGTTTTGTCTATTATTTCTGCAGCAAATTTGAAACGTTGACATTTTGTTAGTGTCCAGTGGAGCGGCAAGATTAATCGTTGAATTGGCTTGAAATTGGAATTTGAATGGACGCAGTTAGCAAATTTTGAAGTACCCTCATTCCCTCCAAAAACAACAAAATATCTGATCTTATTCTACGTAAAAACTGCTAACCCCCATAATAATCTCTATATCGACTTACTGTTCAGCATATGAAACCTGGAACAATATATTTCGGGCCTCAGTTTCTATAATGAGGACTTTTTCTTTACAAAACTGGGAAGATTTGGGGTATTTTTGTTGTAAAACGATAAGATTTGAGCTGTGAAGGGGTGAATAAGTCCCTTTTATGGTTGATTATTGGTACATCCTGCTGTTTATTTGTCGCAGCTCGTGTCTTTTAATGAAACAGTCGATTTAAAATGGTTCACTGGGATCATCTTGCATTATTTAAATCTTAATTAGTGACATAAAGTAGTTTCAATATTATCTTTTGTTGCGATATTTCTCTTCCAGATTTGTTATCGTGACAGGTTTATGTACAACCATGTTCTGAAATGTGATTCTTGCGTTAGTTTTAGTTCTTAGGCCCGTTTCAGTCAAATTTCAATGCTTGTCTGAAAAATCCCTATTCGATATTTTTTCCCCAAATGGTTCAGCTCTGGTTTCCATTGACACAAATGCGTTGGTCTTTACTAGAAAACTGTATTTTTAATTGGAGTGAAGGCGTCTTATGATAAATACACATTTATTTACAAAGTGGTTATTATAGAAATAAATACAAAATAAAAATCTCAGCAATATACTTCATGTGGTATTGCACCCTATTTAAAAATGTACAGGAAAGGAATATTCCTTTGATAAAAATTTCCCAACTTTACGTTTAGACATAAATATATCGATATATATTTCTTCTTTGATAGCTCTGTATAGTTTTTCTCATAAATAAATGTCTTCATTGGGAAACTGGGTGTCCATCTGAACCTAAAGTCTCTTTCTGAGGTCCACTCTAGCGTCTGTGGGAGTCTCACCGGCAGCCGCAGCCTTCCACCACCATGTCCTGGTAGTTTTTCAGAATGACCTTCTCGTACTCGTCCAGATACAGCAGAGAGATGGGGCTGAGGTCTGTGGGCACACAACAGGCTCTGGGGATGTTTGAGTTGACTGAGTTGACCAGAGTCTGAACTATGGCGTGATTGGTAGAATTCAGGTGGTCTGCTAAAGGGAAGGGACACTCCCCCTGGCAGTAGAAGGCGTGGTACCCCGGAGGAGCTACTATCCACTCGTTCCAGCCCACGTCGCTGAAGTCCACGTACAGGTCGTGTCTCCTGCAGCTGGCTTTGTTCTGTTTCCTCCTCTGTTTGCGGAGCGTGGCCTGGCGTTTGTCCCGCCTGTGCAGCACCGCGTCCCCGCGCCCGTCGTGTCCGTATGTGACCAGGAGGGGGCGCGCCTGAGCCCACGAGTCCCGGTCCTGGTGCAGGGACCTGCTCACCCTCACGTGTCTGTGTCTGCGCTCCTCGCCCTCCCCCTTCTCCTCCGGGTGAAGCACCTCCACCATGAAGCCGCGGTTGTGGCTTTTCCCAGAAGTCCACTGGGCCACGGCCGGACTCACGTCGAAACTCTCCCAGCGGCTGAAAGAGTCCAGCACCAGCCGCGTGTCCAGCAGCCGGGCCAGAGGCTGGTCCGCTCCCGGACGTCCAAAGAGCTCGTAAATGTTAATACGGTGGAGCCCGCTGCTGCTGTTGGAGGAGGGGTTCTGGACCTGGTCCCTGTAGATGCGCAGCTCCGCAGACGTGACCAGCTCCTCCTCGGGCACTGAGGTCAGGTTGAAGTAAAACTGTTGAGTTGTTTTGCTTTTCAGACTTGCCAGCGCCTCCATGGCCTCTGCGAGAGAAACACACAGTTAGACATGTCGTATCAGAGCGTTAGCCGTTCAAAACATCAGCTCTTTATTTGCAGATATAATTAGCCCGATATGATCAGAGACATGTAAAACTCGATTACTGTCAGTAACTCATAAATTTATTTTATGTCGAAAGATAAAAGTCACTTATCCGTGGATAGGATCAGACATGCTGTTCAGATTCCAAATGCAACTTTGCCAAACAAGCAACAGCACAAAACTGCTTCACAAACTCAACTTTAAGGACGACTAAAGTGAAATATTCAAATTGAACCTAAACATAAAGTGAATTATCCTTCTGTAGAAATGACTCTTTAGACCACAGACATGATGCAGTTACAAAACCATCCATTTTATTACATTAAATGAAATCTTAAATATTGCTTTCACGCACTGGAGAACGTGTCGGGCTTTGTAAATATTGAATTATCTGTAACATTATTGAACTAACGCATATTCCAGCCTATAGCCGCCGTGCTCTTTGAAGCCGTCCCACCTTGAAGTCCACAGACCTATAGTCACGCGTTACGATCTGTTTGGTGTGGTCAAATAAACAACAACTTTGAACTCAGCCTTTTCAAAAGAGGCATTTAGGAAATTCCACCATCTCATCCTAAACCTCCCTCTAGAGGCACAAAGACCCCAATTAGGCCTATCTCTGCCCATTTGATGTGGGAAAGCCCCCTGCCTCTGGTTCCCTCTTCCCTTTCCTAAATCCTTTCTTTTAGTTTAAAGTCGTCCCTTAAATCCACTCTCTTCTGTTGCTCCCAAATCCTCTTTTCTCCTCTCCTCCCGTCGCTCCTTTGCTTCTTTCTCTCCTCCTCCTCCTCTCTTCTTCTCCTCTCCGTTTATGTTTTCTGGGTAAAACTACTGCGTGAACAAGTCGAAGCTTGTCAAAAACGTGTGAACCTCAGATATGAGTGTATCAACATTCCTAATTTCTTTTTACGCCGCATGCCAAGGCTAAAGATAAAGCCCATTCATCAGAGAGCTGTCTATGCTAGCCACTTCCTGTGTATGTAATAGTGGAAATGTTCTATTTGGCAAAGAACATGCTCATATTTAAATTGCTGCTAAACCAATTCACTTGCAAAAACGCCAATTCCTCAAGACAGATGGAACGAAAGATTACGTACTTTGACTTTGATATGTTAAACTTACAAGTGCGGAAACAAGTTTATTTTACACGCTATTGGCTATCGCTTCTCCTGACAAGACTAGCCTTCTGTTCTCAAACTTTTTACTCCCAAGAAGTAGCTGGATTTTGCAGGTAGCGCTAACTAAATTCACGTTTTAACCAGGTATTAACGCAACCAAACCAGAGAGTAGTAGCGGGACTAAACCAGCGAAACCAGGACTTCAAACTGGACGAAACCAGGACTTAGAAGGTACAACCCTCGCTAGTGTAAACCAGGACTTAACCAGGACTTAACCAGGACTCAGCTGAGACTAACTTTCTAATAACCCAAGATATTCACAAAGATATTTTTAAACTAAACTACTTCTAATGCACGACGAAACCAGGTCTCCAGACTGGACTAAACCAGGACATGACAGGTACAACCCTCGCTAGTGTAAACATGACTAAACCAGGACTTAACCAGGACTCAAGTGAGACTAACTTCCGACGCTGATAACCCAAGATACTCACACATATATTTTTAAAAGCTTACCTAAACCTGGATTAGTTTAGCTACGGCAGGTTTGGATCAGAATTAGACTAATTTGTTAATAGCTGCAGGTGTCTAGGTGTGGAGTCTCTTGGCACACACAAGATCCGGCTTTATCCCCCCCGGCCGTCCAAACCGGGCCCAAAATCCCAAAATTTGTAGTGTGTTAGTTCAACCACTGGGTGTCATTGCGCTAGGCCTCTGGAGAGCACCCAAGCAGCCCTCTGACTCAGCCATGGTGGTGGAAACTTCCCACTAAAACACTCTGGACTCTGTAAGCGCCACTCTCCCCACCGCCTATGGACGAATGCAGGCGCTGTCAGCTGATACTAAATGGAAAAATGTTCGAGGTGGAGTCGTTGATGAATAAACACACAAGGCAATAAACCAACTATATTTATCCAAGTGCAGAAATAATAGGGATTCAACGTGTATAAAACAATACCTAAAACATTATATCCTTGGGAGTTGCATATTCGTCCTGGGAGGTAGAGTGACTGAACTAAAGCAACAATTTCTGCGTCAATAAACATGGCATAAGTGAGCTATTCTGGTGTTATTGGAACGTGCGTAATGGCGCAAAGCACGTTGAAAAGGGTCAATTTGGAAAGAATACGGCACGTAACCCCCGCCCCTCTCCGCTGCGAGTTTTAATGTGGCTGCTATTAAAAGTGACTCAGAGCTGATGGGACTTGGTCATAGTGCTTGTTGGTCTAGTGTCATGTCGTGTTTTCGGGAGCAATAGAGCGATGACTATCACCTCCACAGAGGCGCACCGCCCTTTATCCCGCTCCCGTGGTGCGTGTCTGGAAAAACTGTTTTCAGTGCCCACGCAAACACCATCAATTATTAAGTAACAAATTACCCGAGTGATACCTCCGCCCCTTCACGAGAAGTCAAGTGGCTGCAGCGAGGAAATGCATGTATAAAGTTCAACTGATTAGTGCCCATCAATTTGTTTAATTACACTCGTCTGCGCGTTGGAAACGGACATTAAACACTTAGCAACACGTTCTACGCGTGTCACCGGTAAATGAGTAAGGCTCCCTGAAACACTAAAGCTGTGAAGCGCCCTGAGTCACTATTAAACATAGGTTGGAGCTGTCTGACAGAGCTGACAGCTAAAGGTATGTCACTAATACGCACCTTCATGGTGAAAGCTTCTAATCGTGTTGGCCTTGCTGGCGGCCTTCTCTGCGTGCTTCCCCATGCTCCGGGGCCGCTTGGTGCTGTGGTCTCCGTTGGCTGAGTGCATGTGGTACAGGTCCAGCATATACTGCGGCACCACCGCGTGCTTGCCGGGGTTCGGCTTGCGCTTCAGTCCAAACATATTGAGAAGCCGGAGCTCGAACTCGTTTAGAAAGTTCTCCGACTGCTGTGGACTCTGCTTCCCGGATTCACTGTACTTCCTCCGGCCAACCTCAGGGATAAGTCCCGATGCACCTCCCAGCAACACCTGAGCCAGCAGCAGTACCATAAGAGAGCGGACCACGGCGACCATGATCAGTCAGTCCCTGCGGAGAAAGTGGCGTGAACACTCAGACATGAGGCAGAGCGATCCCCCGGCGCAGCTAAAAGCCTCCGTGAATAACGATGCCGCGGGCGACGTTTGAGACAAAACACATTTAACACAGTGATGAGCGAAAAGAGTTACAGAGAAGTAGTTTAAAACGCGTTTAAAGACCGTGAACTGCATGCATTAGCTGCAGGTAAAACTTTACGAACTGCAATGGGCTATTTACAGCATGAAAAGTTGCGAGTGAGATCCATTCCATAGGGAAACGTTTCACAGAAATCCAGAAGTAATTTGAGGAAAAGAGCGCAGAAGTAAAGCCAGACTGCTACAAGCGCCTATTTGCAGTCTTTGACGGTCATGTATAATCACAAGGGATAGAGTTACTTGAAGAAGCTCGCAGGTGTTAGATCTGACGTACGCACCAGCGCCAGATGTAGCCCGGGACACGACCATATAACTTCAAAAGCCTAAGCTATGCTCTGTTTAAGCAGTTCACACGGCGCGTAACACAACTTTTAAGTGTGGAGAGTGTAGAGTTATCACGCGCACGCAGGTTATATAAAACTTTGGAGCGAAACATTTTGAGATCACACTTACCTGACGAGGAAGCGCTGTGTCCGGTCGTCGTTCCGCCTTTGGGCTCCGATAAAGTCCACATTAATTCGCGTTTAGTCCAAACTGCTTCTCCCTGAAGGACCAAAGACAGCGCGTGCCCTTCTGCTTTCGCCTCTCGCACATATTCTCACCAGCTGCACTTCGGGTTAAGTCTTGGTCAGCGCGTAAAGGGAAAAAAATGTTAAGTCTACGAGGAAGCGGCTTTGCGTAGGCAGGAGCGGTCTAAGTATAAAGAAGTTTGTTTGAACATCCTCAAAAAAAAAAAAGACTGGCAAAAGTTGAGCGAAGCTGCCTCTGGTTGCGTGCGTCTGCGTCAGGGAGCGCCTCGGCTCTGTGCGCAGCGGAGAAGTGGCTCAGTTGATTGGTGCGTTCTCTTCCCCCTCTTTGCTTTTTGTCGTGCTGTGATGTCACCGAGGGGCCGTCAATCTCGTGCGCGCCGTAACGCAGGACCACGGGCTTCAAACGCGCCCCTGCCGGAAACATTCACGTTAACAGCGTTGGGGCCACATGGATTTGGGGTCATATGGATTTAGGGTCACGCATCTTCACTATGAAATGTAGTAGTTTTTTGTATTTTACCGGTAGAAAAATCCCAGAATACACCGTATAGGCCTATTTCCTTACGCAGTAGAAACCAAAACCAAACTTTTTATCTTAAAATCAGTTACGATTTTGCCTAATCTTATGTAAATTAATTCATTATTTTACATATATACTCTATGAGATAAAATACAAGATTAGTGAGATTGTGTTTACATGTTTTTATTCAAATATTTCTCTTTTATTAATGTGTTTTTTCAACATTTTACTGCTATTATTTTACATGTTTGGATCACATTGTCTCTTCTCTCTTCTCTCTCTTCTCTCTATCTATCCATGTTTCTCTTTCTTTCTTTTGATCAAACTCAACATAAGCCAAATGTCTTGTGTGTTATGTACATAGTCTATGAGACAAAATACAAAATACAAGATTAATAAGGCTGCGTTTACATTCCTTCCTGTTTTCCTAATTTGTTTTTGTCAACATTTTATTAATATTATTTTACATGTTTGTCTATGTATCTATACCCATCTATCTATCTGTCTCTTTCTTTCTCGTGACTTGTGTCTTCGGTAAAGTAAATATTGACATGTGCTTTATGCCTTTAATCAGCTGACACTTAGATTATTGTCAAACTTGGATAGAATTTAATAGAATCAAGCTGATAAACTCCAAGTATATCCTAATGAATCTGTTTACAATCTGACTACAACCTTCTTCCCATGTTCTTTAACTCAAACTATTATAAACAGCATGAGTTTCACTAATACAGCCCTGCATTGATCTTGTAGGAAGTAATTCATATTGGCATCGGGTGTTTTTGCATTTGTGGTTACAGCTTCCTCTTCGTCTTGTGTGGGCGTGTGTACATGTGTGTTCCAGGGTGATTTAGGCTTTATTGTGGCTGGATTAATCTTTTTATTTAAGCTACTTGCAAAGTCCATGTGCAGCGTTCGTTCCTATATACGGCGCTAGCGCTGAAAATGTACGGTTTTGTATGTTTTCGATGACCCCACCCCAAGACTTAAATCAGATCTGTTGTACAAAATGGACTTTTCCGAGGTTTTAACCGTGTTACAGTTGTCTTCTTCTCGTTTACCCTCTCGAAGTTGTTTTTGGAGTGATTCGTGCGTGTTTGTGTTATCTGTAATCGCTTATATTCAAGACGCAATTTTGCCGATCGACTCCCGTTTTCACCGCCATCGGGACACGCCCACTTTGACGTACGCACTTCGTTCTCCAGTTAAATGTTCTTAATCGGTGGTAGGCGCAGGATTTGGCAGAGTCGCGTCGTCATTTTGGCGCAAATGAATAGTCCTGTCATGATAGTTACTATATCGACTTGTTGTATATATGATCGATGGAACAATAGTTTTTGGGCTCAGTATTTATCGTGATATTTTTTTCTTTGCAGTACTTGGAAATCTATAGTTATTTTTTGGGTTGGTAGGTTGAATTAATAACTTCTATGACTCATTACAGATGCAAACTAATGACTAAAGTGTTTAATTCTGCTGTTTATTGTAGATTTAGAATCGTTTTTGTGGTTTAAATCTGCTCTTGGGTTTTTATATCATTAGTTTCAATATTATCGTTTATCGTCTGTGTTTACTTCAGCGATGTATCGAACTTCAAAACGTGTTATCGTGACAGGGCTACAAATCCGCTTCTCGCTAGCGTGATCTGCAGCTACCCACAGGGGGCGCCGACAGCTACACGGCTCTTTGTTGTGATGACGTTCAGGGCGACGTCGGCTCCCATTGGGCACCGCAGTTTTCTAACGCGGAACTCAGCGGATTTGTTTCTTTTATTAAGTCGTTTTAGATCAAAGTTTTCTAAGCGGAACTCAGCGGATTTGTTTCTTTTATTAAGTCGTTTTAGATCAATTTTGCGATTTAAAATGTGCAAATTCTTACATAATGATCCACGGGTGTCGTAGATTATAACTACAGAGCGACACAAGCACAATAGGTCCGCTTTAAATAACTTGTGCTTCGGGCTACAAGATAAGATTTATTGCTGTTTCAATGAATGTGCTATTAACAGATCGTGTTGGTTGCAATTACATAATTTCCTCTCCAGACGACAAAATATCCTGCCATGTATCCGGGTTATATGTAAAACTCGCTCACCCTGTTGTTATAAAACCTCCGCAGACATGTTCTGAAACGCACGGGATTCTCGTTACTTTAGAAGTTCGCGTTTCGGTTTCCTCTCGAATGTGTGAAATGTCTAATTCGCTTTGACTTGAATCCCACTGTTACAATTACGATGCTTAAAAGAAAAAAAAAATGGTGCAGCCCTATGTGTGCGGTGACGCCGTTTATGGAGCGTTACGGTGTGTATCGCACCGTTGGCTAACCTCGATTACACTGTATTTTCTTTATCTTGGGCCTCCACATGGAGCTCGGCAGTGACGGCCCTCGGTTCCCGGAAGTAAATTTCTCATTCATTTTTTCCATAGACTTTACGAAAAAAAAGTAATATTACAAGTTTGAAAGTTTGAAAGCTCAGGGCTAATCAGCTCTGAGGTAACTAATGACAACAAGAGCTATAGCTTTATGTAAAGTCTGTCTCTGGAACTTTATAAACCGCTAAGTTTTTAAAGCATTTTGTCAAATCTTGTGTTTTTTAAATGTGCTTTTTGGACTTAACAAAAAAACATGTCATGGATATTAGTTAGCACGTAGCTTGTTAGCTTCTGCGACGGCTTTGAACACATAATATTTGAATTTTTTGAAAAGTCTACGGGAAAGTCTGTGGGAAAAGCTCCATTTACAAAACTAAAAACACAAAATTGACAAACTAACAGAATACAACTGCAGAGTTTTGTGATTTGTGATTTTTGGGCATAATATCCTTCAAAACGATACGATTTTTTTGCAAGTTTAGCTTTTTTTGTTGTATTTGTTAAAGCTACACTATGTAACTTTTCTGGTGAAGTGTCCGCCACCTGCTTGACTCTACAGAGATGTTATTGCTTTGCATTGAATGTTCCATAGTGTGGCATTAAACGTATTTATCTCCATGTAGGCAAACGGTGGTAGTCAAAAGTTATAGGTCAGATGCGTTGAGAGTAAGAATACAGGTTTTTCAATGTATTTTTGATCAGTAAAAACACCTGTAATTGAAGAAATGTGAGATGGATAAGTTGAATTCTATATTGCGGAACATTTCAGGAAACACGGTAACATCTCCATGGAGCGGACCCCCCACCAGAGAAGTCACATAGTGCATCTTTAAAGGACCATATTACACTGCTCTCTGATCTATGTTCTATGTTCTAATGTTGTTTCCTCATCGCAGTTGTGTTTTGTTTCATTCACACATGTTCAACACACACAAACGCTGCACATTTAGTTCTCCTCTCAAACAGAAAACACTCTGTTCCACCCTGTGATGTCACGCGGTAATACAGGAAGTGCTCCAATGCGTTTTTAAACTCCACGCACCTTCACTAGAATCATTCGGATCATTTCAGCCGATCTCTACCGAACAAAAAGTAAACGGTAGCTGTTAACTTGAAAACTACCGCTTCATGACATCACCAGGTGGAACAGAGCGTTTTGAGCTTTGGAGATGTGGACAGGGTGATAATAAAGTGTTACTCAAACATGTGCGAATGAAACAAAACACAACTCCAGGTCTGTTTTTGAGGAGGTAACAGCGTTAGAACATGACTTAAACCTCACACGAGTCCTTTTGGTGTAATACAGGATCTTTAAAAGTTTCTAAAGAGGTACTTCTGGCTGCGTACAGTTACCTTTGTGTTTTCGTAGCCTCTGGGTGTAGTCAACAACATTAATGATCGTCCCATCTGCATAAGAAAACCCCATTCACCCCGTATAGCGATTTCCATTAGATGAAGATGGCGGGGCAGTCGCTGTGTTTTGACCAAAGCAACGAGTCTGTTTATCTTTGGTTTGGAGAGATGGTAATAGATTAGATCCAGAGAAGATCATAAGATACTTTTGTCTTCTGTCTAAACAATAACATTTTTATGAGGGATCATCCAGGCTCATCCACATTAAAATACAGAGGTGGCCGCTCGGCTAACGTAAGCGATCGCGTACGAGGTCCGTGGGGCTTTCCCTAAAAATCCCACCCATACTTTTGGCTACAAACCTGTAATTTTCCTGTCATTCATTGCCATAAAGAATCTCTCCTCAGTTATACTTTGCCTCATCATTCCTCCATTTTTGCCAGTGACAGTTGGGATACAGATGTTGCCAAAACACCCCTTGCTTAAGCTAACGCTCCAAACCAAAGCTAGGTAAAGGCTACATGGTATTTAGGTGGTTTAGATTGGGGGATAAGCAGAGAGTATCTTTAATTACCCCACGCACTGGATTAGAAAGAGAACGCCTCCAGTACTGTGCATGTGTGTGGGTGGAAGGAAGGTCTATATAAAACCATGCACATACACTACAGTGGTAACATCTGAAAAACGCGCTATATATATGTTTTTTTTTATTTAACCTAACCCTACAAAGGAACAATACATAGAACAGACAGTTAAAATTTTTATTAAAGCGTAAGAGTCATTTACAGATTTAAAGTGCAACATTACGATAATATATTTACGTTATTATTTATTTATTTATTATATTTTTATGACAAGTTGAAAGACCAAAATTAATACTGCTCTGGTAAGATTAGGGACAACAGTGACTTAATCCTGGCTATGAGTAGTAGTAGTAGTAGTAGTAGTAGTAGTAGTAGTAGTAGTAGGTATTGTTGTTGTGTCCTTGGGCAAGTCACTTCACCCACATCACCCAGTATAAATGTGACGGGGAGCGAAAGGAAGCGCTATAGAACCAGTATGTTATTTTATTTAAAAGGCCCATATTGCGTTATTTTCTGATCTATTCTAATGTTGTTTCCTCGTCACAAACAGACCTGGAGTTGTGTTTTGTTTCAGTCAAACACGTTAAGGCTGAGTTCTTCTCTCAAACTGAAAACACTCTGTTCCACCTTGTGATGTCATGTGGTAATGCAGACGCGCGCCACTGTGTTTTTAAACTCCACACACCTTCACTAAAATCATTCGGATCATTTCAGTCCTGGAATTTCCAATCTCTACTGAACTAAAGGTAAAAGGAGCTGTTAACTTGAAAACTACCACTTCATGACATCACAAGGTGGAACAGAGCATTTTGAGCTTCGGAGATGTAGACAGACTGATAATAAAGTGTTGCTCAAGCATGTGTGAATGAAACAAAACACAACTCCAGGTCTGTTTTTGAGGAGGGAACAGCGTTAGAACATGACTTAAACCTCACAAGAGTCAATTTTGTGTAATATCGGACCTTTAAGCTCAAACCAGGACTAAATATAATCATTAAACATTTATAAAACAAATAACATATATTTATTACTAAGTCACAGGCTAAAATAAAAGCTTTTATTTTGCTTGTTTTTATTGCACTTAAAAACATCCTTACCATGAACAGGCTTGCATCTCCACAAACCTGACTCTTATTTGACCTGAAGGATGGCCTCCTGCTTTTTTCCACTGAAATGTTGTTCCTTTGACAATAACATTCCAAATTTCTTTTACAATGGAATCATATAGGAATCTCTGTTAAACTGACATCGTTAACAATTAATTTCTTGTTTAGTATTATACACGCTGTTTATATGATACTGCGTTAACTTATTGTGTACCGTATTTTCCGGGCTATAAGTCGCACTTTTTTTCATAGTTTGTCCGGGGGTGCGACTTATAAGTCACATCTGAGTATATGTGAAATTATTAAAATATATAATTTCACATTTTCGTTATTGTCACACTGACAACTGCACGAGGGCGCTCTAGGCTTGTACCAGTATCTACTACGCGGCGCTTCATCTACCTCCGGAGTTGGCGGAGTTGTTCAGAAGTGACACCGAGGATGAAGAATTCAATGGATTTAGTGATTTGGAGTGAGATCGAGAGTTTGGTAAATGTGTTAGCTTGTTTTTTATGCTTTAGTCTGATTAACTGTTCATATCTTACGTTAACACACCAGACACGTGTTCAGTTCGTTGTCTGTGCTTCATGTAGCTGAATAAATATAAATGTGTTACGTTAGCGTGATGTACTGATATTCAGCCTGTTGTTCTCTATTTTATTGTTATTATTATAACTTGTCTTTAAAGATAAAATGTCTGTTTTTGTAAAATAAATTTCCCCCAAAAAATGTGACTCATAGTCCAGTGCGACTTATGTATGTTAGGGGCGACAGTGGCTCAGTTGGTAGAGCGTTTGTCCACTGATCCAAAGGTTGGCAGTTCAAATTCTTCTCTTGACATAAATATAATTGGTTGGTTAGCTCCCACAGATGAACGCTGTCATTGTGTCCTTGGGCAAGACACTTAACCCACCTCACCCCCAGTGTCTGCGTCCACTGGCGTGTGAATGTGTGTGTGAATGGGTGAGTGGTTCCTTGATGTAAAGTTTGAGTGACTTAAAGGTGGAAAGGCACCATTTTACCATTTACATATAAAAATCAAAAAGTTCTAAATTGAAACAGAAATAGAAAAAAATAAAAAAAAATAGAAGAAACAACCCATTTTTCCCACATTGTTTTGGTGCATGCCTTGTCTTGGCATAGCTCTGAGGAATGCGCCTTCACTGTGGTTGTTGAGGGACTCGATCAGCCGTTCCCAAAGTGTCCCCACAGGATCATACAGCGTTTGGATACAGCTTTTACCGTTGTTCTAAACCAAGTACAAAATACTTATCTTATCAACAGGGATGATCCAATTACACTCTGATTGAAAGGACAACATGACGGGTCAGGACCTTGGCAGAAGAAAGCACGAGTGAAGCTATCAGATACGAAAATCAACAGCTCTCAGGTCTGAGTCAGCCAAACCAGTCGCAACCGGCTTTACCCACAAACTGATTATTCACACTTTCACCGCACGCTTTTGTTGGGACAGGATAACAACAAGTAGTGAAAGCTACACCCAGAATCCCAAGGTCATGAAGAGGTAATGCGGTGTTTTGGTTTTATTAAGAATCTTTATAAGCAGTTTGCAACCTCCAAATGTTCTTTCAACACCCACTTTCAATATATTTTTGGTTAATTTTATTGTTTTTACTTATTATTGTAGCGTTCTGGTGTGAGGAAACACGCCAAATTACTTCTGATTGTTCATTTTCTGAGCGCGAGGGCTGCTGTAGGCTGTAACCCGCGCCAAAACAAGAGGAAAACAACAGCAGACTCAACTCACTCGAGCCAGTCTCGAAAAACGACCGGTAACTGACCAATGGAACCTTGTCGTCATAGCAACCAAGCGTCACGTACAAAAGCAGTTACATCAACAACACATAAACGGGAACAAGAACAACAAAAGGCGTCAACTCTGAGCTAAACACAAAATATCAGATCATTACGTCATGTTGGAGTGTGATTGGACAGTCGTCGTTTATGTTTTGTAATAGCGTTGGTGGTTCAAATCCCGCTCTTGACGTAAACATCGTTGGTTGTGTGTGAACGGGTGAGTGGTTCCTTGATGTAAAGCGCTTTGAGTGACTTGAAGGTGGAAAATGCTATATAAAAATGTGACTATTTTCCATTTAGTGAAGTTAAAAACAGTCTGAAATATAGATAGCGGTTTGGTTAAGTTCTATTACAGTAACCACATTTGTTGTTATAAATTTCAAGACCTATTTTCTTTACATTTTTGAAGGTCCCGTATTACGCAAAATTGACTCTTGTGAGCTTTAAGTCATGTTATAATGTTGTTACCTCCACCAAAACATATCTGGAGTTGTGTTTTGTTTCATTCTCACATGTTTGAGTAACACTTTATTATTAGTCTGTCTACATCACCAAAGCTCAAAATGCTCTGTTCCACCTTGTGATGTCATGAAGCGGTAGTTTTCAAGTTAACAGCTCCTTTTACCTTTAGTTCAGCAGAGATTGGAAACTCCAGGGCTGGAATAATCCAAACGATTCTAGTGAAGGTGTGTGGAGTTTAAAAACACAGCAGAGCACTTCCTGTATTACCACATGATGACATCGCAAGGTGGAACAGAGCGTTTTCAGTTTGAGAGAAGAACTCAGCCTAAATATGCAGGGTTTGTGTGTTAAACATGTGAATCAAACAAAACACAACTCCAGGTCTGTTTGTGACGAGGAAACAACATTAGAACATAGATCAGAAAATACTGTAATATGGGCCCTTTAATTAAATGTATTGTTTTTACTTATTATGTTGTTATATGGTTGTACAACTGACTTAAGCAGATTTCTTTCAATATATCAGCTGCTGTAATAATGAACTACGCTGTCAATATCGATATCATTGATCTGAACCATCACAAGTCTGTGCGTGACTTTAGAAAACAGCGCATTAGAACAGCTGTTTAGGCTCACAACAGTGGTTAGCTATAGGCTGTGGTTATCAGCTCAAACTCTGCTTCTTGGAAATCCTTTTGTCCCGACCAGCGCAACAATCCCAGATCTGTCATCTTCTGGCGTGTAGTGGTTTCAACACAAAACCTGTATTATTTATTTATTTATTCGGTATTTGGGGAGGATCTGTTGACGCACCACACACACACACGTGACTGTTGTGGCGGTCATCAGACTGAAGACCACAGTCCAAATGCAGAAACGTGAAACAGGTATGATTAGAGATTGACCGGTCACTGGGGTTCAGATGACATCACAGCATTCTACAGTCCAATAATATTTAATACAGATGGGGGCAGATCAAATGAATATTGTTAAAATGCTGATTTTTGTTGTAATACAAGACAATAATGTGTCTAGTCCATAGACTGTATAAAGAAGTGGACTAAGTGAGTGTGACGTCACCCACAGCGTTTGGCTCCGCGAGTATCATAGCAACCAAAGAGCCAATCTGGAGCGAGGCTGTTGAAGGTAACGCCCCTTCCCACCCGCACCGCTGGTTTAGCAGGGAGCTGGCGCTAAGCAACGCTGTCAATCAAACCTGTTGCTAACGCTAGCGGGAGCGACCTCGGGGAAAGAAGTCACCTGATTTGTCTGTTGTTAATGTTCATATCTTGATTTACAGACACAATAGCGAAATAAAAATACCGGGATCATGTAGAGGGTTAATACGAACATTTAAGACCAAAATGACGAGTCTGACAGCAGCAGTTACAGAGAGATGGCAGTTTTCTAACGTAAAATGAATCAGTGTAAAATGAGTCAGAGTCGATGGAGCCGGAAGCGCGCTGATGCTTACTTCCTGTTTGGAATGCGGCGACAAGCAGGTTAGCTATGTCCATTTATACATACTGTCTGGTCTAGTCACTAATAGAAATGATCAGATTCAACATTTGTGAATTCACCTTTTAGATATTTCATGGCAAAGTACAGTGTAATCAACTGGAAAAACTGGCTCTTGCCGCCCGTCTGCGAGTGTGACATCATCACATTCTACAACCTGAAAACCACCAATGTGGATTTTTTTCATGGCCGATTCTGATACCGATTGTTTAGAGTGTGGAGAAAGCGATGGCGGATAAGCTCTGCCGATATTTTTGGGCCAAAATTATAGCCAAATTATGTAGTTTTAATTTACGACAAACTCACCTACTGTCCCTTTTTGTGTAGTCATGTTCTGGCAGTTACCTATTTGCCTTTAAGTATTCAAATAAACCTCTGTGTGTGCTCTTTAGGCAGCAGATCGCCCAAAACAAAGGCCAATAGCCGATTCGCTAAAAAAGTGCAAATATCGTCTATCTCTAGTTATTATCAACTATTGTTTTTTGAATAGGTGGCATGTGTCTTGTTAAGTTTGCATGTTTCGCCATGTGTCTGGGTGGGTTTCCTTTGGGCTCTCCAGTTTCCTCCAAAACATCCACAAATGTTGTCCTGGGCCCCCAAATTTCTGTCAACAGCCCTGCTTGTCCATAATTTTCTCCTTTAGATCATAGTTGTTTTCACTGATAACAAAGTAAGTTATATAAAAGTTAAACATGGAACTTATAATTATAATTATTAATAACCAGAACATTTTTAAACTGCCAGCAACTTTAGTAAAAGAAAAAATTAAAAATCAGTCAACTGGACAAAAAGTTGTAGGAGCAAAGATGTTTTGCCCAATTGACAGATTTTCATATTTTTCTTTTACTATGGATCATACCTGGAGGACTGAGAGATTACACAGACAATGGCAGCAACTTTAATCATTATCTCATTATATTATTGTTAAATGCAATTATTTTGGCCAAGATAATCATGACACCAAATTTCAATATCGTCCCAAGCCTGCTCAAGATCTGGAGATGGGTCCCAGGATTTTTCCACGAAGCTAACTGTAGAAATAAACAAATTTTCCTCTTTTTGTCCTATAGGCTTGTCACAATAATCATTATATCAACTTATTGTTCAGTATAAGAAACCTGGAACAATATATTTTGGGGCTTAGTATTTATCGTGTCTACAATTTGTAGAGATTTTTTGACATTTTTAAGTTATATGATAAAATTTAAGATGCAGAGGGTTGAATAGATCACTTCTATGGCTGATTATTGGTCCATGTTGTTCTTCATTTGTTGCAGCTTAAGCCTTTTAATGATACAGGACATTTAAAAATAGATTTACTAGGATCATCTCACTTTGTGTCAGTGACTAAAGCAGTTTCAATATTATCGTTTATCGCAATATTTCTCTGTAGCGATATATCGTGTTTCAAAATGTGCCTATTGTCCTACTAGCCCTCCATGTCAATAACAGCGCGCACTCAACTGAGATTCAAACCGGCCACCATCCGATTGGTGGGCGAACACTTACTTCCCTGTTAATACATAGGTGTACAGGAAGAAAAAAAGATTATTAGCGGAAAAAAAGCTACTTATTCACGGGGGAAGGGACAAAGGGGTCCGTTCTCCTGGGCCCCCAAATTTCTGTGGACGGCCCTGCTCATCCGTAATATTCTCAACTAGATCGTAGTTGTTTTTACTGATAACAGTGAAAAGTGAGTGAACACTTACTTCCCTGTTAATGCTTAAAGTGTACAGGAAGAAAAAAAGATTAGTAGCAGAACAAAGCTACTTATTCATGGGGGGGGGGGCAAAGGGGTCCATTCTCCTGGGCCCTCAAATTTCCGTTGACGGCCCTGCTCATCCATAATATTCTCAGCTACATCGTAGTTGTTTTTACTGATAACAGTGAAAAGTGAGCGAACACTTACTTCCCTGTTAATGCATAGGTGTACAGGAAGAAAAAAAGATTATTACCCTCTTTTCACTGCTGTCGTGTACGTGCTCATTTTGAACATGTCTGCGTTTCTGTATCCCCGTGCGCTTTTGGGGATGTGGTCCGTCCAGTCGGCTCTTGTCATCGGTGCATTCCAGGAGTCGGGGGCAGACGAAGCCTTAGATGACACTGCAGATCTAACCATTAGCCTTTCACCTGCTGTTAACAGTAACTTGGCCAGACACAAACCCTGCATTCCACCAGCTCGAGACAGATGTATTCTAACACATGCGAACATGCCCGTAATCTAATGTAATCTAAGGGAGGCTAAGATATATATATTCCGCTATTTTCTGATCTATGTTATAATGTTGTATCTGGAGTTTTGTTTTGTTCCATTCACACATGTTTAACACACAAAACCTGCATATTTAGCCTGAGAAATGAACTGAAAACACTCTATTCCGCCTTGTGATTTCATGTGGTAATACAGGAAGTGCTCCTGTGTTGTTTTTTTTAACTCCATACACCCTCACTAGAATCATTTGAATAATTTCAGCCCTAGAATTGCCAATCTCTACTGAACTAAAGGTAAAAGGTAGATGCTAACTCTGAAAACCACCGCTTCATGACATCACAAGGTGGAACAGAGCGTTTTGAGCTTTGGAGATGTAGACAGACTGATAATAAAAGATCACTCAAACATGTGTGAATGAAACAAAAAAACAAAAACACAACTCCAGGTCTGTTTTTGATGCGGTAACAATGTTCTTACATGACTTAAACCTCGTAAAAGTCAATTTTGTGTAATATAGGACTTTTAATATTGAAGAGGATGCTGTCTAACAAACAAACCTGCACTGAAGAACATGACTGACTAGTTAGACTACAAGATAAACCGCAGTTTAAAGGTCCACTATGTAACTTCACTGGTGGAGGTATCGCCATCTGCTTGTCGCCATGGAGATGTTACTGCTTTGTCTGGAATGTTCTACAGTATGGTATTATACATCTATCTCATGGAGACAAGGTTTTGGCACCACTAGGCCGAGTCATGGTCACATTTTTATATAGCGCTTTTCCACCTTCTAGGCACTCAAAGCACTTTACAGGCCAAGTGACAGGTCAGATCTGTGGAGAGGCGGCCAAGTCCACAGTGAGGATTCATGTTTTTCAAGGCAATTAAAGCATCTGTAATGTATGGATACGTTTAATGCCATGCTGTGTAATATTCCAGGCTGTGAACTGCGTAAGTAACTAGAAGTAACAAGATTAGCAGGTTAGCAAGATTCCTGGGTTTCAGTTTAGTTTTATAGGCGACATGTTGAGGACTTTTAACCATTCAAAGAGCATTTTGTTTTGGAAATGTTATGGCAGATGTCCTAATTTTCCATCTCTGAAACCCACGGATACGCAAGACCCCATGTTTATATTTGCGGTTTTATTTTAAATTTGTGAACATTCAAATCTCTTCTTGGATATGATTTGAATTAATTACTGTCTTTATAATTTGAAAACCAGTTTGAACTTCATCAATCCACATGTGTTTTACTAGTAACAAAGTAGTTCAACTCTACTGTGTGAGTACAAACAACAAGACTTGCAGGTTTTGTTCATGGGTTTCAGTTTCCCATTTGTAGGCGCCATTTTGAGGACTTATTGAGGACAATATTTACATTACAGTATATTCTGTTTTGTAAAGTTAATTGCTAAAGCAGAAGTCCTAATATTTCATCATTCTGAAACTCATTTATACATAAGCCCAGGCCCGTCAACAGAAATTTGGGGGCACGGGGCAAGAAACGTCATATGGGCCCCCCTCTAATATAAATTAATATATATCGCTGTCAACTCCCCTGCATAAGATCCTGTGTGGCAAGATATTTGATTTTCATTTTTGCTGTTTTATAAACTTGTGAACATTCAAATTTCTTCTTGGGCTTGATCGGACCTGTCTTTATAATATGAGAATCAGTTTGAACTCCGTCAATCCACATGTGTTTGACGGCAGAAGTAAGAAACTAGTTCAGCTCTACCGTATGGGTATCAACCACAAGATCAGCAGGTTTTGTTGTTGGGTTTCAGTTTCCCATTTGCAGGCGCCATTTTGAGGACTTTTACCCAAGATTTACAATACAAGTGAATTGCTAAGGCAGAAGTCATAATTTATCACAATTCCGAAACCCATCTATACATAAGACCCCATGTAGCCAAGATATTTCATTTTCATTTTTGCTGTTTTATAAAATCGTAAACATCCAAATTCCTTCTTGGGTCTGATTTCAATTAATGCTTCAATCTCTAATTCCACTGCGCGGGAAGCTGTCTGTATAATTTGAAAACCAGTTTGAACTTCATCAATCCACATGTGTTTGACAGCAGAAGCACGACTCGGGCTGAGCAGAACACGTGCACGTGGAGCATAAAAGAGACTGTGGCTCAACGGGACAGATTTCATATAGGTCGCTCTTAAAATGGAAACCCACCAAGGTCAACGACGGCCAGCTCCAGAGCCAGAGTCAATATTTATGGATACTGAACATGTGGCACACTTTTCTACCCACTAATTTCAGCAACAAGTCCACCTCCAGATTATATAGCCTCTCTAAGATCAGACGCTGGGGTCTACAGGGCTTTGAGTCGCGTGTTTTAAGGGCACTGGGGTTGGTCCTCCCTGCAGATGCGTGGAGGAGGCTGTGCACGATTTGGCAAATTGGCAACACGTTTATTTGTTTGTGTTTGAATTTCCTGTGAAAATAACCCAGCTTTGATCAAGTAAGAGAGCTTAATTCCTCTACTTTTATACTTGTAAATTGTAATCAGCAATCAGTGGTAGCCCAAGTCATGACTAGGTAATTTTAAAACTTTACTACCGCCTTTCATGGTTGGAAAATCGGGTGCACCGGTTTAAAATAGGCGTACGGATGTTCTCTGTTATATTTGCAAGTAAAAATGTAAGTAAGAAAACATTAGGTGTGCATTAAAGGTGCTATACCAGATTTTTTTTTTCTTAAATACATGAAAAACAGAGGTAGTTCATTTTAAATCGTTTAATTCCGTGGTCCAAACTTATTCCTCACTTTCTTAACGCGTTCCTGGCATCCAAATTATTCACCACGATGAGTTTAGAAGCTCTTTCCACAACTTTCAGAGGGTAGAGCGAAATTTTCCCGTCACAGTAATGCTAACAGCTAGCATGCTAACAGCTCACCTGCCCAGCGTCACTTCCTGGTGCACGGAAGACATAACTAAGAAAACAGTAGGTGTGCGTGAAAGGTGCTATACCAGATTTTTACTGTCTTAAAAGCATGAAAAACAGAACTGGTTCATTTTAACTCGTTTGCAGTGGTCCAAAGTCATTCCTCACTTGCCTAACGCATTCAGAGCATCCTAATTTTTCACCACGATGAGTTTGTAAGCACTTTTCACACCTTTCAGAAGGTAGAGTGGAGTTTTGCCATAACAACTAGCATGCTAACAGCCCACGGCGGACGATAGGGATGTGTCTTGCCTTATTTGCTAGTAAAGATGTAAATAAGAAAACATTACGTGTGCAGTAAAGGTGCTATAGCAGATTTTTACTGTCTTAAAAACATGAAAAACAGAACTAGTTCATTTAAAATAGTTTGCAATGGTTCAAAGTTATTCCTCACTTATAAGCGCTTTTCACAACTTTCAGAAGGTAGAGCGGAGTTTTGCCATCATGGTAATGCTAACAACTAGCATGCTAACAACTAGCATGCTAACAGCTCACTTGCCCAGCGTTACTTCCTGGTGCACGGATGATAGGGATGTGCCTTGTTAAATTTGCTAGTAAGTAAGTAAGATGTAAATAAGAAAACATTAGGTGTGCATTAAAGCTGCAGATTTTTACTGTCTTACAAAGCTAACAAAGCTAGTTAATTTTAAATCTTTTGCAGTAGTCCAAAGTTATTCCTCACTTTCCTAACACATTCTGAGCACCCGATGAGTTTATAAGCGCTTTTCACAACTTTCAGAAGGTAGAGCAGAGTTTTGCCGTCACGGTAATGCTAACAACTAGCGTGCTAACACTGCACCAGCATTACTTTCTGGTTCGCGGACGATAAAAACAGTTTATCCTTAGATGCAGACAGTACACACAGTCTTATTTTGATTCAAGAATTGCTTTTACATGATATCTATATTGAAGCAAAACTAACTTTACTTTATTGCATGAAAGAAATGTGTCGCCGTCTCTTTAAAACACGGTAAACACATGCGAGGTTGGCTCTTTATGGTATTTATATGGAAACTTTCCCTTTGCATTTGACAAGCTCGGTCAGGAGAACTTGGGTGTAAGTTTTGCCTATTGTGCGCGTTACTAGTTTGACTTTACAGTATCCCGGAGGCTGTGTTCTATTTGCGCAAATTTGCATGGCTTTTATTGGTTTGTCTCTGAATTTCCTGCAAAAATAACCCAGCTTTGATCTAACAACAAGCGCGTTATTCTGTAGCGTTTATACCTGTTCTTTATAATCAACGTCAGGCAGTAGATCACGGCTATTACAGTGTTTAGTTCGCAGCGCATAACTGTTAAAATACCGCAACGCTATAAAAACCTAATTCTTTCAGCGAGGGGAATTAGGTGGTAAAATGAATCATCTGAACGCACAAGATAAAGGGGACTACTGTACTTCCATTGCAGCGAGGCAGATGCATAACTACAGGGATCAGGGCTTTGAATGCAGCTTCACTCATAAAGACACCACGCGTCACTCAATTATACGTCTGCATGATTAGAAGCTTGGGCTACGTAAACAGCCAACGCAAGATTTACATTTTACAGCTTAAGCACAAGCAGCTGTTTACGGGCTGAGGAAGCAGGGACAACACTTAACGCACTGCAAAAACCCATGAGCTGCAAGAGTTAAAATCACTAGAATTCACAACAGGGAGCTTCATTTGACTAGTTTGGATTTTTTTTTTTTAAAGGTACAGTGTGTAACTTTCTGGAGGCGGTGATCTGCGAGAGTTAAAATCGCTAGAATTTAGAATAGAATCTTCATTTGAGGCAAGGCGAGTTTATTTGTGCAGCACAATTGGTCCACAAAGTAATTCAAAGAGCTTTACAGAATAAGAAAGACGTTAAAATCACAAGACAAACAAATCAAAACATAAATAATCATCATAAAATTATTCTTAAAATTAATTTGAGTGATTTAGATTTTTTTTTTTTTACAGGTGCAATATGTAACTTCTTGGAGGTGGCTCGTCACGTGTATGATTCCATGGAAACAGAGAGTTAAAACCATACTCCGGAACATTCTCCATGTAGCTAAATACATCTGCAGAAAACAACAATCTGCAAGAGTTAAAATCACTAGAATTCACAATAGGAATTTTCATTTGACTAGTTTAGATTTTTTTTAAAGGCAGAATATGTAACTTCACGTCACATGCACGATTCCATGGAAACAGAGGGTTAAAACCACACTTCGGAACATTCTCCATGTAGGTTAATACATTTTAAGAACATTATCGCCAAAGGAACAACATTTCCATGGAAACAAGTAAGAGTAGGGCCTCCTCCAGACCAATTAAGAGTCAGGTTTGTGGAGATGCGAGCCCGCTCAGAGCAAGGACGCATGTTTTCAAAGTTTTTCAGTGCAAAATTAAAAAAAAAAAAAAACTAAACAAAACATGCTTTTATTTTAGTCTATACAAGTTACATACTGTGGCTTTAAGAAGAGTTTAAAAGAAGAGCTATACAGGTTTTAGAAGGAAAGATCTTTTGAATTAACGATCTGCAAGAGTTAAAATCAGTAGAATTCAGAATAGGAATCTTCATTTGACTAGTTTAGATTTTTTCTAAAGGCAGAGTATGTAACTTTCTGGAGTTGGGACTGTTGCCATAGCGATTAACCTAATAAAACATCTTTTGAATGGAGAAAAGTCTTCAAAATGTTGCATTGTACAGGAAGCTGTCACCCATGGAGAACTTACTCTTTTAATTAATTTTTAATTAATTTACTGCCAATTTAAGTGAACATTTCATAACCCATTGGCAGATTTATTTTTGTAATGAGAAAAACACACACTGGAAGCAATTAGAAATACTTTGAAACAAGTCCAAAAATCTACTGCAGTAAATCTATAGGCCTTTTGCAGCGTTCACATGGAAGATCATTGTAAAAGCAACGCATTTTTTTTATAACTAATTTATTTATATGTTATTTTTGCCTATTTTTCAAAGCGTTTTTTCATTTTTTCGCGTAAAGTCGTTAAACGCAGACTATACAAATTGGTCGGCATCCCAGCGGAGGAGTGACCTTCAAAGGCACAAACAAAAGGCGGTTTTCATTTGGTCTCGGGACAAAATGAGCTGGAGTAAGACACTATATATTTCATTTTCTCTGGCAGGCCGTAAGCAATAACCCGGCACAGTCCCGCTTTATGTTAGCCACTTTGACAAAAACAATTTCAACCACACGAGAGAAGATATGAGATTAGACCACACCATGACCCAGGAAACCGAGACACAGCGAAGGTTAAACAAGGAGTAACACAACAAGCCTGTATAGGTTTACTTATAGCGGCGTCACGATGCTAAAATTTCAAACTCGATATTGACACTGAGGAATAGACTCGATACTCAATACCGTTTCCGATACCACAATGATAATTAAAAGACTCTTTATTCAGAAAACAGAATGTGATTTTCAGTTTCGATACTACCGTATTTTCCGGACTATAAGTCGCACTTTTTTTCAGTTTAGCCGGGGGTGCGACTTATACTCAGATGCAATTTATATGTGAAATATATGGTTTTTTTCTTCATCTTTTTTCAGTTAGCCCGGGGTGCGACTTATACTCAGATGCAATTTATATGTGAAATATATGGTTTTTTTCTTCATTATTATGCATTTTTTGGCTGGTGTGACTTATATTCTGATGCGACTTATACTCCAGAAAATACAGTAGTTTTCGAATCGATTAGTATCTGATTTTTGATATTTCTGACTAAAGTTAAAAGATATTTCTGATAGTCGAAACTGGATTTATAATTTTGAAATAATTTGAAGAAATCTGCGCGTAATATTCCGCATGATTTTATATGTTGTTGCCAATAGCCATTGTTTCTTTAAAACGTCATTACAGTTTGTGGCTTCTTATCTTTCACTCCTACAACGATTTGTCCAGTTGACAGATTTAAACTTCGTCTTTTGCTGCTTCTTATATGCAACGTTTCACAAAAAATGCAAATTAAAAGTCCTTATTCTGTCCACAGGCAAACTTATCCTCTGCATTTGACCCAGTCTTCAACGCTACTTGGGCGCCCTTCTCTCAGGAATAACCAGCCGGAGCGTTGGCCTATTGTGCACGTTCGGGGGACTCCTTACTAATTCATTTCAGAGTGATGAATAATTTGCACCGTTGCCAAAGCGGTTACCAATTCAAAACAAAATATTATATCTTTTGAACAGTGAAAAGTCCTCAAAATGGCGCCTGTAACGAGAAACCGTGAACATGTATTAGTCATATTGCTAACTGGCATAAATGTAAGTATATTGGAGCATTTTGTTGTTGTTTTTGGCAGCGGTGTGACGTCCAGGGACTCGGCTTCTGACGTCAGGTTCAGATTGGCACTATTTTACATCACTGCACTGGTGGAAGGGAACGAAGTACAAGTAGTAAAGTACTGTATTTAAGTAGAACTTTTAGGTATCTGTACTTTACTTAAGTACGTTTACAGTGGATATTTTTTACTTTTACTTCACTGCATCTGAGAGCAGTATCTACTTTCTACTCCACTAAATTTTTGAACTGGACTGAAAAGTAAAAAGTACTTTTCATATGATTTGAGGGGTTATTTTTACCATGTTCGTGGAAACATCCTGACTAAAGTTTTCGAGTTCAAGCTTCGGCTTTGAGCAAAACAAAAATAAATACACAAAATTCATAAGAAAAACTAAGAAACTTATTCGTATTGTTACTGTGACCAAAATATGTCTAATTTTTGAATCAACATCACTACATTTAACACTTTAACAAATGAACAACACTTTTACTTTTTACCCTTAAAGTACATTTTAAACAGGTGCTTAAATACTTTTACTTAAGTCGATTTTTTCATGTGACACTTTTACTTTTACTTGAGTAACTTTTTACCTCTGTATCTGTACTTTTACTTAAGTAACAAAACTGAGTACTTGATCCACCACTGCATCACTGTATATTAACACTGCGAGAAGAACTGCAACTGATCTGAAGGTTGGCGGTTCAAATCCCGCTCTCGACATAAACATCATTGGTTGAGCTGTCAGATCCGGTTACCCACATGTTGGCGGCGCGATCCCAGCTCCCTCAAATGAATACTGTCGTTGTGTCCTTGGGCAAGACACTTAACCCACCTCGCCCTCAGTGTCTGTTTACTCTGGTGTGTGAATGTGTGTGTGAATGAGTGAGTGGTTCCCACATGTAAAGTGATTTGAAAGTGGAAAAGCGCTGTATAAAAATGTGACCAGTCTTTTTTGCCAATTCTTCTGGGCTTGTTTAAAATGTGCTTAAAATGTGAACTTTGAACAGAATCATATCATTAAAACATAAATCGCAAATCTAATCGCAACGACTGTCACAAAAATGAGATATTTTTCCCCAAATGGTTCAGCCCAACTGTGTATGTACCGCTCTTATGACTCCACATAAGCACGCAGTCCATATACGCATTTCCTTTCTTCTAATTGGTTTATTCTTCCTTTTTGCATGTATCTGAACCTCACACAGGAGGTTAGTGGGCTATAGGGAGGACCTGATTGTACTGTGGCATCAACAGAATTACATTATAGCCGTGTGGTTTCATGATAATAATAATCTTGGGAGCAGCTGTATAAACATTCAAACTGACATCTCCTCCCTGCGTGTAGTATGTATCTTTAACTCTCCACTGCTCTGAGAAACGAATAGATGCATAACTTAAAGCTCCTATATTACACAAAATTAACTCTTGTGAGCTGTTAGCCGTGTTCTAACGGTGTTACCTCCTCAAAAACACACCTGGAGTTGTGTTTTGTTTCATTCACACATGTTTGAGTAACGCTTTATTATTAGTCTGTCTACTGTATTTTCCGGACTATAAGTCGCTCCGGAGTATAAGTCGCACCAGCGCAAAAATGCATAATAATGAAGAAAAAAACATATATAAGTCGCACTGGACTATAAGTCGCGTTTTTTGGGGAAATTTATTTTACAAAATCTGAGACCAAGAACAGACATTTTATCTTTAAAGGCAAGTTATAATAATAATAAAATAGAGAACAACAGGCTGAATAGCAGCACAGCACGCTAACTTAACACGTTTATATTTATTCAGCTACATGAAGCGTAGACAACAAACTGAATACCCTGTCTGGTGGTTTACATAAGATATTAACAGTTAATCAGGTAACTACTCTAACGTAACGTATGCAGCTTGTCCACAAACACAAGAGACAC
>KN472921.1:1430-17789 GCA_000787095.1 Periophthalmodon schlosseri
ACAGACTCATAACTCCAGGTTGCAGTTGACTTTTATAGTAGCGACACAGATTAGCTTATTGCCCCGCGCTCGTTTCCTGCTAGCCTATCTTAGCAGGTGTGTTAGCGGCTATTACACCCGACCTTTGACCTTCGGCGTTGGGCAACGGCAGCGCGTACACTTTGTAATGGTGTTATCAGACGCCCGTTTACCGCGGGCTTGTTTGAGAAAGAGCTGAGCAAACACGGCGCTACGCTAACTGTGCTAACTTTATCAGAGCCCAGCTGAGCGCGGCTGTGGAAGCATCTGCGAGAGTCTGAACGAATAAAACACGGATTCAAACTATAAACATCTGTGAGTTAAAGTTCACGTGGCAGGTTTTCATGTTTTGGTGGGACAGAACCTGTGCTAAATATTTATTATAGTTTTATCAGTTAAGTTTGTGGGAAAAAGTTGAGAAGAAAAGGACAAAAATACAGGAAGTAGCGCTGAGTTTGAAAACGGAATCCCTCTGCGTCTGTCCTCAACTCTGATTATTATAATATTATTGTCTGACAGTTTCACAAAATAAACGTGTTGTCATTTATTTTTATCAGTCTAATCATAAAAATTGTTTAATGTGACGTATTTTGGCTTTCGTTTACATTACGGTTGCTAGGTAACAGTTATAGAATTAACTCAACGTACAGTTTGTCACGTCTGCCGCTCGTGTCCAACCAGGAAGTAAAATGATAAACTTCACCCCCAAAAGAAACAAGAAAAAACATAAATAGAATCACGTGGAATCTTAAATATAATTATGTCAACTGTGTTTTAATGAGTAGTTAAGAAGTAAGTCTAATCTGTCATATATTTAATGTCGTTCGCCCTTAAGCTCAGAGGTTGGTGGTTCCATTTCCAGCTCTGACCAGTCCAGAAAACCACAGAAGCGACTGAGCGAGTGCGACGTCGCCCACAGCGTTCGGCTCCGGTCAAACGAAGCTCGTCGAGGCCGGAGCGGTTACAGGGGTGAATTCGGAGCAGAGTTCGGACAAAATAGCGAGATAAAAACCCCAGGATCATGTAGAGGGTTAATACGAACATTTAAGACCAAATGACGAGTCTGACAGCAGCAGGTACAGAGAGAGGGGCCACAGTTTTTCAATAGAAATTGAACTGGAGCCAGAGTCGATGGAGCAGGAAGTGCGCCCACGGTCACTTCCTGTTTGGAACGCGGCGGCTAACAGGTTAGCTACGTCCATTTATATAAACAGTCTATGGTGAAAACCCAAAAATTCAACCAACCCAGAATTACACAATCACTTTTATATATTTTTTACCCAAATTATTTATTGAAGAAAGTGTAGTTTTGTGGCAGCAGGGCCCAGGACTGTATCTGCAAAAGAAATCAGATAAAGAAAGAACGAAACCAAACCTAAACAGGACTGACCTGAACTAGGACTAAAGTAAACCACAACCGGTCTAAACTTTGAAACTAGGGCCAACCACGACAACACAAAAATACTCTCAAAACATGTCCTGGTTTAGTCCTGATGTAGATTTGGTTTGGTCCAGTTCTAGTCCTCATCTAGGCCATGTTTAGTCCCAGTTTATATGTGGTGTGTCCATCTGTCAAAAACATATGATAACCTGCTCTAAACCAGGACTAAACCAGGTCTAAACCAGGACTAAACCAGGACTAAACCAGGACTAAATCAGAACTAAATCAGGACTAAACCAGGACTAAATCAGGACTAAACCAGGACTAAATCAGGACTAAACCAGGACCTTACTTGACCTAAAACAAATCCCAGACAAACAGCCCATTATGTGGGTGTAGTTTCTTTCAGCTGGACTTGATTCAGCGAAGGTTTCTCAAACTGTGGTGTGTGTCTCAACAGTCTGACCTTTGACCCCTGTGTCACGACTCTGCCTTTCAAACGACTGGGCGCCGCCTCTGATGACTCTTTGTGGATTATGTAAAAACCAAAAGAGCAGAGATTGTCAAACATGGTGCAGGTCCCGCTGGTTTAGTCCTGGATTAGTTTAGTGTAACTGTGGACGACTTCAAACTGTTTAAAATGAACTTGTTCTGTTTTTTATTTTTTAAGCTGTGGTGGTAGAAGTACTCAGTTTTGTTACTTAAGTAAAAGTACAGATACCAGAGCAAAAAAAAATACTCAAGTAAAAGTAAAAGTATCACATGGAAACTCTACTTAAGTAAAAGTATTAAACTACCTGTTTAAAAATGTACTTAAAGAGTAAAAAGTAAAAGTATTTCTCGCAGATTTGAGCGGAATTTTGTTCAACAGAAACAACTGACTAGATTTTTTTTCTATCTGTTTTTATTTGTATATTTTTGTTTTGCTCAAATTATGAACGTGTTAAAAATAAACCCTCAGCCTTTTCAGCAGGTCTCAGACAATAATAAAAAATACTTTTACTTTTCAGTCCAGTTCAAAAATGTAGTGGAGCAGAAAGTACAGATACTGCTCTCAGATGTAGTGAAGTAAAAGTAAAAAGTATCCACTGTAAAATGTACTTAAGTAAAGTACAGATACCTACAATTTTCACTTAAGTGCAGTACTTTACTACTTTTACTTCGTTACCTTCCGCCACTGATTGTAAGACAGTAAAAATCAGATACGGCGAGTTTAATTAACGTATCTATTGGTGTTATAACCTTCCAAGAACAGCCGCCATCTTTGATCCGGCCCTGTTCTTATCGCAGAGCTGTCGCCGTGCGGAGAGCTCCTTATCAGGCTGCGGCCGCGGCTCGTTGTGTGTTTGAGTTCACGTTCGATCGCGCCGCAGAGGCCTCGGACCAGAGCAGCGGAGTTTTATAGACTCTTTATCTAAGTAGGTCTACGGCTCTTTCGATGTGTCACTGTCTAATCCGCCGGCTCAGCTTATCTCCGCACCGAGGTGTAATGGCTCTGTTAGACATGACCACATCCACGTCGGGAGAAAATGCAGAACTGGACTCCAAGAAACAAAAAAAAATACAAAATGGAGGATAGTTTTCATATTAACGGCAAAAACAGTTGTCTGTTATGGACCAGTATTTTGAGTATTTGTTTTATTTAGAGACAAGTTGGTTCACGTTTACTTCTTTTTTGTAACCACGGTTAAGAACTGCCTTGTTTAGTCTTATTTTAGATCCGGTTTAGTTTCATTTTAGACGCTGTTTATCCGTGTTTTTGGCCTCAGATCCCGAGGTACGCAGAAAGCCAAATATTGACCTGGGTCTTGTGAAAAGTTAGCGAAATTAAAATGGACCAGGATCATGTAGAGGGTTAATACGGACATTTAAGACCGAGACGACGAGTCTGACAGCAGCAGGTACAGAGAGAGAGGACACGGTTTTTCAATGGAAAGTGAATTGGCGAACAGGGAGGGCATCTGAAATAAAAGCTTGTCTACTAGCTCACTACACAGATACAGTACAAATTACTATATGTAGAAAAAAACATTTATAGTGTTAGTATTCATGGCCTGTTTGATATATCTGTTTATGAAATATTAATGTAATATTTTTAGGATCGCAGTGATTTCTACATTTGTTTTATGCAAACACCTTATTTTTCCTCATTTTTGTCTTTCATATCTTAATTTTTTATTACAAGTACTTGCCGTAAAAGCTGAGAATTCCAGATTTCTCGTTGCAAAGGCAGATTTTGATCTTGATGTCTTTGTTTTGTGTTTAACTTAAGTTTGCCGGTCGTGCCTGAAATGGTAAGTGGTTTTTACTTCCCCGTCAGAGCCCGTTTATGTTCTCAGTTTGTTTACATTTGCGCGGCGATAAACGTGACAAAAATACACTGTTTTACGGAAGTGATCTCACCCACCACCTCCTTCCCTTTGAGCTCGTTAGCGTCACTGTTTGACCTTTGCAAAACCAGGAAGTGAAAACATCTGATGAGCAGCGAAGCGAGGAAGAAGGCTGAAGATGGCCGACGACAGGTTTTGACAACACGCCCGTCCACTTCTGAGTCGGACGCAACAACAAACACGGCGGCTCGCACGAGGGATTTAGACAGGGGAACCGAAGCAGCCAATGGGAGCGCGCGGTTTGGAGCTGAAAGTGTTGTGGGTGAGGTTCTGCTCCGTCGGTCCGTGTGGGTTTAAGGGGCTTCCTGTGAACAGAAGGGTCTGAGAGGCCAACACCTGGATTTGGACGTAGCTCACGTTGATGTTTTTGTGTTTTAAGGTATTTGAACGGAGACAGAGCGAGAGGAGCCATTTTATTTTATCTCCCATCCATCCATTTTCTTATCTGAGCGAGAGGGGCGACAGTTTCGACGGAGCCAGACGCGCGCCCGTGCTCACTTCCTGTTCGGAACGCGGCGGCTAGGTCCGTTTACAGATACAGTCTCTGGAGTCTTCCCCGAGGCCTCAGGGCGGGAGGAGGCCGGTTCTGTCCGTGTTCGGTGTTTTCGAGTATTTTATTAGCTTGCTCTTTTTAAAGGTACAGTATGTAACTTTCTGGGCGTGGCACTTCACCTCCACGATACCATGGAAATAGAAAGCTTAAACCAACACATTCACCACGGAGATAAGTTTTATGCCTTTATACTGTGGAATATTATAGTCAAAGGAGTCCGTTTACAGATACAGTCTCTGGAGTCTTCCCCGAGGCCTCAGGGCGGGAGGAGGCCGGTTCTGTCCGTGTTCGGTGTTTTCGAGTATTTTATTAGCTTGCTCTTTTTCTTGATTAAGGTTACTTCAGTCAATGAATTCCAAACTGACTTAAAAAAAAAAATAAAACAAAAAAACTGCCCTTCGTGTCAGACTGAAATAAGCAATGGCCCATAGACGAAAGCCGTGTCCCAACTCAACGGCCGCAACCTTCAAAGTGCCGTTTGAAGGACCCGGCCGACGGAGGCGTGGAGTCATAGGCCGTGTCTCAATTCAAAGGCTGCACCGTTCGAAAGACCCGGTCGACGAAGGCTGCTCCTCCGTCGACCGCAAAGTCCGCGCCGAAATGGGACAGGCCCGCGCCACGGAGCGTACGTCGACCGCCGTCCGTGCGCTTACGTTACGTCGCCTCGGAACCGTGACGGCCGCTGACTAACGAGCTGTACGTTTAAAATGGACTCCGAAATAATTACAGTTTTATTTTTATTATTTTTATTTAAAAGTGTGTTCCGAACCGGACGACAAATCAGTAGCGGCCGCGGACTCCATTTTCTCCCGTAGAAGAAGTCACGCGCGGCGCATGATGGGATATAGACGTGCGCGAAGTCCGCTCGGACGCGCGCTCCGTTCACGGCCGATCTCCGTGGAAACGCAGGGCGCATCTGTCGGCCGCAGTCGTGGGCTGCGTGAAATGGGACGGGCCTTGTCGCGCCGGAAGTGACGTAAGTGCCCTTCAGATGCAGCCGACCAAGTGCAACCGTCGAATCGGGACACGGCAATAGTCAGTTTGTGTTAAAGGGCTCATATTACACAATTTTCTGATCTATGTTATATTTCCTCTTCGAAAACAGACCTGGAGTTGTGTTCTGTTTCACTCACACATGTTTAACGCACAAACCCTGCGTATTTAGGCTGAGTTCTTCTCTCAAACTGAAAACACTCTATTCCACCTTGTGATGTCATGTGGTAATACAGGAAGTGCTCCACTGTGTTTTTAAACTCCACACACCTTCACTAGAATCATTTCGATGATTTCAGCCCTGGAATTGCCGATCTCTACTGAACTAAAGGTAAAAGGAGCTGTTAACTTGAAAACTTCCGCTTCGTGACATCACAAGGTGGAACAGAGCGTTTTGAGCTTTGGAGACGTAGACAGACTGATAATAAAGTGTTACTCAAACATGTGTGAATGAAACAAAACACAACTCCAGGTCTGTTTTTGAGGAGGTAACAACATTATAACGTGACTTAAAGCTCAGAAAAGTCAGTTCTGTGTAATATAGGACCTTAAATGCAGAAACCCTCATTGTAAAGATGCAGGTTTGTGTTTTCAATGCAGTAAAAACAACTCTATGCTTTTATTTTAGTCTATTTATTGGCTAAAAAGTTACATACTGTAGCTTTAATGTAACAACCGTCAACTCGTCCAAAATAAGAACCTTTGTTATTCAACTATTCGTACCCCAGATACATTTTAGAGCTGTATTAACTGCAGCACACGCTCTCGTTACCTGGCCACTGCGCCGGGGCGGAGTTGGGAGTGATATGTTCTTCGATGCTCTCCGTCCGGAGCCTCTTCCTCTCGCTCAGCAGCAGCCCCTGGTAAACCATCCCCGTGAACTGGTTGGTTTCCGTCTGGCTGCTTTGAAAACCAACACAAACGAGGCGTGAGTCGCCGCCCTTTCTTTTAATACTGCAACACGACGGGGCCGAAACAACGGGCCGACGGAGAAGCAGATGCGACGGAATGAAAGTAAAGGATGGAGGAGAGATTACCTGTAACTGTGGCTGTCACACAAGGCCTGGTAGATGCAGGCGGACAGGGAGGCGGCTAACGTGTGCAGGGCGAAAACCTAAAGAACAAGACGTACTTTACAAACGTTGTTAAAAAGAACACATCTAAGCAAAGTTTATGCAGGATTCTTTTTAATCTGCCTGTATCAGCGACGCTTAAAGCTTAACAAGAAGGCAAGAGTGAAAGAGCCTTGATGACAATTTCAAACACTCTGCCAGTCAAAAGTCTGGACACACCTCCTCCTCATTCACTGTTTTTTTCGTTTATGTTGACTACTTTTTACTTTTTTAGATACAGAAGACATCAAGCAAGATATATGGAATTATACAGCAAAGAAAAAACAGTTACATAACTCAGCTAAACTTCTTCACTCCTACAACTTTTTGTCCAGTTGACAGATTTAACTTTTGGCTTTTACTATAGATCAGACCTGGACGACTGAGGGACACAGACGTAACGCAACTAATTTTGTTTTTCATTTTATATTCAAATCCTCCCTTTGCTTTGTCGACAGCTGCAAACCCTCGTCCTTTTCTCAATGAGCTTCTTGATGAAGTCTCCCGAAATGGTTTTCACTTCACGGCGGTGCCACGTCAGGGTCCAGAAATGACAAAAGTGCAAACCAGGGCTCAGAGCAAACGGTGGATATTTTAAGAATCTAAAATAAGTTTGGAGTTATTTTGAGTTTATCTTTTGTTTACTACATTCCACATGTGTCGTTCATAGTTTTGACGCTTCAGTGAGAATCTACAATGTAAATAATCATGGAAATAAACAAGAAACAAAAATGAAAAACAAAAAGTGCACGTGCATTTTAAGAGGTAACTAGAGCCATCTGTTTCTTCATTCTTGTAAATGAGTAAATATAGTTTGTTTCCCCCCCAGAGAGTGCACTGTAACAGCACTTTGTGACAAATCGAGACTGCCGTGCGCTGTCTGCATCTAATTAAGTCATTTATCTTTCGTAAACCAGGTTTCACTTTGCTCTATGAAAAAAAAAAACTGTTCACGTGTCCAAAAAACAATCCGTGTGAAGATTAACGATGTGCAGAAGGGTTTGTGAGAGCTAGGAAATAGTTTGATTTAAATACATGCGGTTTGAAAATCAGATACCCCACGTGTCCGCCATTAACTAGGACTGAAGGATTTGGGGAAAAAAATCTAATTTCCGATTTTTCTGACAAACATTGTGATTAGATTAGCGATTTATGTTTTGATATCAGGATTCTGTTCATAGTTAATTTAAACACATGAAGGAAAATTGACAAAAACTAACACAAGAATCACGATTGTGCACATTTAAACTACAGGGTTAGCAGTTTTTATGCAGAATAAAACTAAGGGTATTTCGTTGTTTCAGGAGAAAATGGGGGTAAAAAGAACTGACCCGGTCCTCGGAGACGCTGGGGTGCGGGGGGGTCTTCATGTGCGTGACGGTGTGCAGGATGTCCTGGATGTGGTTGCTAAGATGGAGGACGGGGTTGGCGATGACGGTTTTTGTGGGAGCGATGCAGGCGGAGAGCAGAGGCAGCGTGGTGGGCAGAGGCAGCGGAGACTGGAGCTGCTTCACCGTCGTCTCCTACGGCAAAGAGAGAGAAGAAGAAGACAGGGTTCTTCACGGGATTCACAAACATTACCTGAAGTTTTAGTGTTTTTATTTATTTAGTTAATTGCTATGACATCAGTTCTATTTTTTGTTGAGGTAAGGCATTTATTACTGTACTGTAAACATACTGTAAAGAAGTTCAAATCATTTTTTATTTATTTAAATGTTTTACTTGGTTAAAAACATAGAAAAGATTGGAATTCTTTTGTCATTTGTCTCAGATCACATGGCCCTGACCTATGGGGTGCCCCAGGGCTCAATCCTGAGACCTCTTTTGTTTAAACTAGAACCAGGAAGTACTTGACACATGTGTCCTGTGCTCAGGTCTCTGCACTGGTTCCTGTGGCTCAGAGAATAGACTTTAAAGCAGGACTAAACCAGGACTAAACCAGGACTAAACATGGACTAAACCACGTTTAAACCAGGACTAAACCAGGACTAAACTAGGACTAAACCAGGACTAAACCAGGACTATACCAGGACTAAACTAGTACTAAAAATGGACTAAACCAAGACTAAACCAGGACTAAACATGGACTAAACCAGGGCTAAACCAGGACTAAACCAGGGCTAAACCAGGGACTAAACCGGATTAAACAAGCACTAAACCAGGACTTAACCAGGACTAAAATCCACTTAAATCCAGGCTCCAAACGGTTCTGTTTATCTGCATATGACTGAAAGGGTTTTATTCTGCCTCGTCTTTTTTAATGCTCATTTTATGATGATTATGTTTTCATTTGTCGTATTGTGATTTTAATGTCTTTCTTATTCTGTAAAGCTCTTTGAATGACTTTGTGTCCCATTTGTGCTGTACAAATAAACTTGCCTTGCCTTTGTAAAGAGTCTATTGTACCTGAAAGTCACATGTCAAAGCCTGGTATACCCCTCGTGTCCATGCCTCTGCACAGTTAAAGTACCTGCTGACTCTCCTGCAGCAGAAACAGCAGCTCCATGCGCACCGACGTGACTCCGCCCCCTTTGGCGCCGTGCAGACTGCAGTAGGACAGGAACACTCGGAGCAGAGCCTGGTTCTTCCTCAGCCAGGCCTTCCGTCTCTCCGAGTGCTGCTGCTTTGCCTGCAGACGCCTCCGCTCCATTTGGTGGCGCTCATACGGCCCCGTGTCGGAGCGCTCGAACACGTCGTCGGAGATGTCGATGGATCCGGCGCGCTCTCCCCAACGCTCAGACTCCTCCTCCTCCTTACCCTCCACCTGTGGAACATACGCCTTTGTCAGTGTCTAATAAGCTACGTATAATCCACCAATGAAACGCCACGTAATGACGCCTAGATCTACGGTAACACTTTACACTGTGATAGCTACACTTTTCACAGTCTTAATAAGGCTTAAGACCCAAACACCTAACTCCCAACTCCTTAATTAAGTATTTACTAAGACTGAATCATTCTTACATCAGACCTATTCTGCAAAATCGACTTTTCAGAGTTTTAACCATGTTATAGTTGTTTCCTCTTCTCATTTCCCCCCTCAAAGCTGTATTTTAAGAGCTTCGTGCAGGTTTGAGTCATCTTTAATCGCTTATTTTCAAGACGCCATATTGCCGATCGATCCCCGTTTCACCTCCACCGGTACTCGCCCACTGTGACGTACCTACTTTGTCCTTTCCCTTTTTATTTTCTTAGCTGACGCATAGGACAAATGAAAAAAAATGTGCTATTCGTCGTCAGCTCCCGTTGGGCACCGCAGTTTTCTAACACGGAAGTCAGCGAACATATTGTTTGTTTCAAAATGTTTCTTTTATTAAGTCACTTTAGATGAATATTGTGATTTAAAATGTGCAAATTATAACATAATGATCCAGATTATAGATGTCGTAGATTATAACTATAGAGCAGACACAAGTACAATAGGTCTTCTTTAATAAACTATTGTTCATTATGAATTAAGTCTTTATTCATGCTTTAATAATATTAATTAAGGCATAGTTATGATAAAGCTGTACCAGATCTGTTTTTCTGCTGTTTATAGCCTTAATAGGTCTGATTTAAGAATGATTCAGTCTTAGTAACTACGGAGCAGACACAAGTACAATAGGTCTTCTTTAATAAACTATTGTTCATTATGAATTAAGTCTTTCTTCATGCTTTAATAAGACTAATTAAGGCGTAGTTATTACCGGATCTGTTTTTCTGCCGTTTGTAGCCTTAATACTTCACCTTGTAGTTACAGATGGTGTGCATGGCTGCGATCTCCTTCTCGAGCCAGTGGTACAGCTGGAACCTGAGCTTCCCCCCGTCCACCTCGAACCCCGTGGCCAGCGTCCTCAGCTCCGTCATCAGGATCTTCAGACAGGCCCGGAACTTCAGCTGCTCCGCGATCACATCCACCTCGGACTCGCCCTGCAGAAGAAAACACCACCGGTATTTACTAAACGTCTACTAAAAGAAATGAAAAAGTACTATTATTATTTTGCATTGCAGATCTAAACAGGTGCATTATGTATCGACTTAACGTTAGTGGTGGGTACGTTTTCGTTGTACTAGTGGGGAACTTTTTTGTTATTTTTCTGTACTACGGTGTGATTTGAGCTGTTGAGGGTTGAATAACTAACTTCTATGACTCATTTTGGGTTTCATTTAAAAGAAAGAACCTCAATATTTACTAAACGTCTACTAAAAGAAATGAAAAGTAGTGTTTTTTTTTGCATTACAGATATAGACCGGTGTATTATGTAATGTTAAGGGAGCGTTCACACTTGTCCTCGATTGGTTCTGACAGATTTGAGCCCATTTTTTTTAATGTAGACTTGGTTTGGTCCTGGTTTAGTCCTGATCTAGTCCAGGTTTAATTGTGGGTTTAGTCCCAGTTTAGTTAAATTTGCTGTGGTCTAAACTCACGTGTAAAGCCACCCCAAACTGGAAAATAATTACTGGAAAAACACTTTTATGTAGTAATTCACAACTTTAACTATCTGAAAGACCATGATTACTTCAAGATGATATATGTCGACATCTGTTGAGTCAAGGCAAACTTCTGAGAATGGAAATATTGGAAGAAATAGCGCAGCACGAACTAAACACAATGTAATGTAAACTGTAATGTAAAAATTACTTGGGATACGCCAATATTTTTGAGCCGATACCGACATCTTGATATTTTGCCTGCTGCCGTAACTGATATTTGCCGATACCGATATTTGCCGTTTAAAATCCACCGCGAGGCCCACAGATCTATCTTAAGTTAAAGTAACAATCAAAACCTACAGCCATAAAACTCTCTTCTATTTTAATTATGACTCGTTAGTGTGTTCAAAAAAGACAAACAGAATCAAAAAAATATTGGTATCGATATCAGCCAGAACTGATGCTGATACCGATACATCGCCAGTCCATAAAAATTACAGTAATCTTGAGCAACTAACCTGTGAGTCCTCCCTCTGCAGTTTAGGACCACTATTAGAAGTCTTGTTTTCTTCTGGTTTCTTCATCGCCAGACCTCCATCCTCCTCCTCCTCCTCCTCATCTTCGTCCTTGTCATCCCCCCAGTCCAGCTGCAGCTCCTCCTCCGCTTTGACCACAGGCTGGCTCCAGTCCATCCCGGCCGCGCTGTCGTTCCCCCCCCAGGCGGGAGCAGCGGGAGCCCCCCAGTCCAGGCCTCCTCCGGGGGTCCCGTTCTCCAGGGGCTGGCTGGAGTTCAGGGTGACCTTTGAAGAGGCTTTGCTCAGAGGAGACGAACCCGATTTCTTAACAGTGACTTTGGGGATTTTGGAGAGGACTTCAAGGGCCAGAACGGGACAGCCCACCTAAGAGGATCAAGATGAAACGTTACATTAATTATGAAAGATTTAGACAACGAGGAGTCGTGCGTTATGCCGTTTTAACCCCCTCCGCAGCTCCAGGTTGTTTAATGCGCTGTTACCTCGGCATTAAACCTTGAGCTGCGGAGACATGGGACGATATTCAAATTTGGTTCAGAATTATCATGGCCAAAATATCTGCGATTAACGATTATATCACGATAATTACTGTTGCTGACAGTTTAAAAATGTTCTGGATGTGAATAATTACAATTTGTGAAAGTGAAAACAACACTGATCCAGAGGAGATCATCAGGGAGAAGTCGTTTTTTTCTTTACATTCTGGTGACACAATGGCGATTATCTTTGTCGGCGATTGTCACGATTATATAAAAAGTGCCACGGACGATTATTGTCGACCCTTTTTATCACGATAAACGATATTATTGTTTATCGTCCCGTCCCTGCTGTTACCACGGCTACAAACCGAAATGTGAATCTGAAAAGCATGTCCACTGTCTGAAATAACTAACATTGTAGACATTTACGGTGTTTTCAATGAAGCTGGTCCCTACGTTCTACTCGGAGCAGTTGAGCATTTGTTTATGGTGATGTCACGGTGATTTAACTGCTGCCGGAACTATTTGTGAGTTATGCAGTATTAACGGACGGCGTTTATTGTACTACTTCTAACCCAAAGAGGGCCAAAATTTGTTTAAAAATGTAGCTGCAAAGGAGTCCGCGTACCACAAGCTAATGGAGCTAAATTTTCCGTACATTTTTCCAATAGACTTTTCCAAAATTGAGCCCTGGATCGTTCGCCTTTTATATTTTTAACTAAACTTTTAAATTATGTTCCGGTGAATTCAACAGCATTGCGGAGGCTAACCAGCTACGTGCTAACTAATATCCATGATGTAGTTGTTTTAAGTCCAAAAAACACGTTTAAAACACAAGATTCTGCTAAATGGTTTAATAACTTGGCGGTTTATAATGTTTCAGAAACAGATTTTAAATAAAACTATAAGTCTTGAACAAGCTTTCAAACTTTTAATTTTTTTTTTTTTTCGGAAAGTCTATAGTTGCTTGGTTTAATACTCCCTACAGTACGTCCACCGCAGCTCTACCTTAAAGTGTGCGTTGGCCGTGGTGAAGAACAGCTTGCGTTCGATGAGGTTGATCTCGTCGGCGCTGTTCTTCTCCGCAGTGAGGCTCACGGTGGCCTGACCGGAGCCTTCTGCAAAGTGACGGCGGATTATCAGAGGGTGGGTCCTCAGGTAGTTATAGAAGCTGAAGACCACCGGGTTGCAGGACTTGACCATGGCATCTGGATGAGACAAAGAGGGAAAAAAACTGAAAACAGAACTAAACAGGTCCTTATATTAAAGTGCAAAATGTCTAGGTACTGCGCTCTCTTGTTGGTTACAGTGGGAAGTGTAAAGCAGTTTAAAGAAGGCTAAACATTCTTCACAACCCACTCCTCCCATTTGTCAGTCACCGTCATGTTTTAAGTGAGTGACAGGCGGGGTTAACCAATCACAGAGAAGTGTGAACTTCTGAAGATCCTATATTACACAAAATGGATTCTTGTGAGCTTTAAAACATGTTAGAATGCTGTTACCTCATCAAAAACACACCTGGAGTTGTGTTTTGTTTCACTCTCACATGCTTGAGTAAACCTGGTTTATTAGTCTGTTTACACCTCCAAAGCTCAAAATGCTCTGTCCCACCTTGTGATGTCATGGAGCGGTAGTTTTCAAGTCAACAGCTCCTTTTACCTTTACCTTTTACCTTACGTCCAAATGATTCTAGTGAAGGTGTGTGGAGTTTAATAACACAGTGGAGCGCTTCCTGTATTACCACATGATGACGTCACAAGGTGGAACCCTATGCTCCATCCAGAGCCCTGAGGTCAGCCCAAAAATAAACTTGAATTGAATTGAAAAATAAACCCATGAATTCTAGGTTAGGTTATGGTCCATGCAAGTGACAGATGTAAGTCACTGGCTTTTAACAGAGGAGATGTAGATTTCTTGTTGTTAATTATATTGAGTTACTTGAGTCTTATTGTTTTCTATGTTTTTTAATAGTTGTATTGTCACTTTACAATATTATTCAATGTTTGTGTACGGCACTTTGGCCAGCTGTAAAGTTTTTTAAGTGTTTTATTTTATTTGGTTTGGTGAGGACTGACCTGGATTCTCGTCGTCCTCTTTGGGAATCCTCTCCAGCAGAGTGTCCAGAGCGAGGGTGTAGTCCTTCATGATCCAGTAGGCGATGCTGCGGAGGAAGGGGTCCGGGTGGAGGCGGGAGCAGTGGTACCCCGTCCCGTCTCGGTTACAGCCCAAAACCTTCTCGTACAAAAGGCCCTGGCAGGTGGGGGACTTCTCGTAGTCGGCCTCGTACAGCCGGGCTACGATCATGGCCAGCTGGATGTCCTCCATTTTCTCCATCAACACCTACAATATAGAAGAAGCGTTTTACGGAGCTAAATTATTCCCTGATTATGGAAAGATGAACCGGCGTGGGCAGAGTTATGTTTTAGTTTGTTTTTTTTCCTCAAATAATACAGAAAAAAGGGGACAATGCCTGACAATGGTCACGTATGTCAGTCAGAAGGTCTCACTGTGGGAAAATTCCACACAAAAACTCAAGAAACTAAGTCTGGGTCACTTGAATGAACAGCTGAATAAGTCTGTTATTGGTGAAAGTCAAGAAATTCTGTATCTATATCTATTCTAATCCATATCATGTATATTTAGCGAGAAGTTCAATTAGATCTGCAAAAAAAAACAAAAACAAAAAAACAACTTAAAGGTACAGTATGTAACGTTCTGAAGGTGGCACGTCACATGCATGTTTCCATGGTAATAGAAAGTTAAAACCACACTTAGGAACATGCACCATTTCTACTGTTTTCTTATTGTTTGTAAAGCGTCTTTGTGTGTCCAAAAAAGCGCTATACAAGTCTGATGTGTTATTGTAATAGTAGTGGTACTGGTGGTAGTAGTAATAGTAGTAGTGGTAATATTAGTAGTATTAGTAGTAGTAGTAGTAGTTGTAGTTGTTGTTGTAGTAGTTGTTATTGTTGTAGTTGTAGTAGTTGTTATTGTTGTAGTTGTAGTAGTTGTTATTGTTGTAGTTGTAGTAGTTGTTATTGTTGTAGTTGTAGTAGTTGTTATTGTTGTAGTAGTTGTAGTTGTTGTTGTTGTTGTTATTATAATGAAGGTAGCTAAGTTAGATGCCGTACTGTGGAACATTATAGCCAAAAGAACATCTCCATAGAATCAAACAGGCTGAGACCTTCCTCCAGGCCAAATACGAGTCAGGTTTGTGGAGGTGCAAGTTTTTCAGTGCAACAAAAAACTAAACTAAACTGAAAAACATGCTTTTATTTTAGTCTATTTTCTGGCTAAAAAGTTACATATTGTGGCTGTAAGCAGTTGCTGTAACAATTTAATTATTCTCAAACGACCTACCAGGTTAAATAAGGTGAAATATATAGTAAATGAGTAACTTGAGCCAAATAACGAGCTGTTATTATAATGAAGGTAGCTAAGTTAGATGCCGTACTGTGGAACATTATAGCCAAAAGAACATCTCCATAGAATCAAACAGGCTGAGACCTTCCTCCAGGCCAAATACGAGTCAGGTTTGTGGAGGTGCAAGTTTTTCAGTGCAACAAAAAACTAAACTAAACTGAAAAACATGCTTTTATTTTAGTCTATTTTCTGGCTAAAAAGTTACATATTGTGGCTGTAAGCAGTTGCTGTAACAATTTAATTATTCTCAAACGACCTACCAGGTTAAATAAAGGTGAAATATATAGTAAATGAGTAACTTGAGCCAAATAACGAGCTTTAAACATGATTTGGAAAGACAGAAGGGCCTGGAATCTTGAACGCTGAAGTTTTTAGTGTAGCGTTTACATGTCGCGTTCAGTTTCAGGGCCATTCCTATGCAGACAAATGTGCTGGTGTCTGTCTGCAAAGTTAATGATGTGGTGATATGAGCCCAGACGCCCCAAAGAGAGAGTGTAATAAGAAAGGTCCATTATCTTTGTCTCTGCTGTGAAAGAAATAGGAATCCAGAGAGGGAGAGAAACGACTGTACTCTCAGGGTACTGGGTCACACAATGTAGGCCAGACACAATTTGGAGGAAAAAAATGTAATTGTGTTTCTCTTAGGCCATAGATTTGTTATTTCCCTTCTGTTATTTGAGCCAAAACATAAAAAAAACGACATATAAATCGATTAATGCCTTGTCTAATGCTTTTTCTAACATTTTAATCACAGAACTGTAGAGACACACTTTGCCCTCAGTGATAAACATATTGAAATATTGCCAAATGAACTGTGATGTCATTATTATTAAAGATGCACTGTGTAACTTTTCTGGTAGATGCCCAGCTACTTGCTTGACTCCATGGAGAGGTTATAGCATTGCCTCAAATGTTCTGCAGAATGGCATTAAACGTATCCATGGAGACACAAGCGGCCAGGCCAAGTTATAGACAGATCTGCGGAGAGGTGAACCTGCTCACGGAAAAAATGTATGTTTTTCAGCTATTTGAGCAAAAAAAAAAAAAAAAAAAAAAAAGAC
>KN472922.1:692-15040 GCA_000787095.1 Periophthalmodon schlosseri
GGGGTCGGGGTCGCCCATTGACCTCCCATTGATTTCCATTCATTTTAGCAGTAATAAAGATGGCCCATGCCTGCGGCATGGGTGCATGGATAGGGCTCGATGCCAGGAGTGTGTTTGTGGGACATGAGCGCTTCGCGCTACCTTGGTGTTGTGTGTTGTGTGTTAAACGTGTGAATGAAACAAAACACAACTCCAGGTATGTTTTTGATGAATAAACAACATTATGACACAGATCAGAAAATGGCGTAATATGGGCCCTTTAATACGTCCATGGCTGAGGCACGCACACGTTTGCCGTATTCTCATTTACATGAGTTTTGCAGCAGAAATAATACATGCAATTTCTAATAAAAACACAATAAAATAGACTGGTCTAAACTGGGCGGCCCAGAGTATAGGTCTGCACGGATTCTAGGTGGATTTGGACTGGTTCTGACCTGGTTTAGCTCTAAGGATAACTGATTTACATAAAAATAAATATTCAAGATCTAATTTTATTTTTCAAGGAAGACAGAAGAAAATGTACCTTTGCATAACAGAACTATATTCTCCCATTTCATTTCTGAACATTGCATCACACTGTAGTTTTATTGTGTGTTTGTGAACCAGGCACAGAAATAGAGATAAGCTGTGGGATGTGGGGGGCTTCACCAATTATCTGCTGCTGCCTTTACAGGATATGAGCTGCAGGAGGACCAGAGAAGACTCATATTTATTCAGCATGGAGTTTGAATCACAGGTAAAGTGCATGGCTAGGTTTGACATATACACAAATTGTCTATATTTACAGAAATATTCATTTTCACACCAGCAATGTAACACAAGCACATTCATAAAACAACAGCCCACTTTACTCTTTAGATAATGTCACAACCTGAGACAAACTGACACGTGGCACGCATTCTACTAGACATCGACCGATATTGTTTTTTTCATGGCTGATGTCGATACCGATTGTTTAGAATAAAGAGCAACTGATGGCTGATAAGCTCTGCCGATATTATGTCATTTAAATGTACTACAAACTCACCACAAGCAATTTTTTACCACAAATCTATAAGAGAGCTGTGTTGTCACGTTTTGTGCAGTTACCTTTTCATAGTAAAGTGTTAATATAAAGGTATGTTCGTATTTTTGAGGCAGCAGATTGACCAAAACTAAATATTGGCCTATGCTGGAGATCGAAGGCCAATAGCTGATACACTAAAAAGTCCAAATATCGGCCCGATATATCGGCCAACCAATATATATCTATCTCTACATTTTACATTTAAACACTTAATAAAGATGATAATGTTAGAGAAAGTCAGGACAGGAAATGAAGAGGTTGTTTTGACGGAGGACATAACGGCTTCGCTTTAGCGTTTGCTTGTCTAAGGAGGTATCCCATAATGCTTTGCAATGTGATGTCACAATCTATTTTTTTGCAACTCTTAAAAGAGCTATTGTAGAAATACTGCAAAAGAACAAGGAATTCTGTCAACTGGGTAAACATTTTTTTGCCATTCATCCAAGTAGCTTCTTCAGTTCTGACATGGCTTCAACATTTGTGTTTGTATTTCACAGCTCCTTCTGATGTGATTTTATTTTCCTATGACAACAATGCTATATAGGCTAGAGCTGTGTACAATTATAACTAGACATTCGAGGTTGAAGTTCACCTCAACACCTCTTTTTCTCACGGTGCTTCACTGCAGAGGGCGACATGCAGAGGACACCCACCGCTGAAGTCCTTATACCTCTGGGTGCTGGGGCCGGAATATTAAACGAGTACAGGTGAATACAAAAGCAGTCAATAGACAAAGAAAACACCATTAATTATTAATTAAATATTTTTCCAACATAAAATAATTCATTTGTGGGAAATGTGTGGTTGGAACGTGCAGTTAGAATTCTCAAGAGACTGGAGGTCATGCTGTTGTCAGTTAAGCTTTAAATTGTTGATCATTGTTGAAGCTTGCTTTTGTTTTAAATCTGTTGTAGTTAAACTTAAGCACAATGACATTCCAAAAGAAAAGTGTGTTTAAATTAGGGATAATTTACTAAAGAAATTCTTGGCAGGCTAAAGACATGTCCTGCTGATCGATCAGTCGACAAAAAGGGAATATGGCAAAAAAACTTTCAAAACTATTATTATCTGAGCCAAAGTGCACTCACAAGAATACATCTGCAGTTCATTCAAAAATAATTATACAGAAAAGTACTAAGAAACACTGTATTTACATAAAGACAAATTAAACTTGTGAATCATGAGGTTACAAATAAGAATACCAAACTTCAGCTAACTCACTCACTCACTTCTCCTTTCTGCTGTTGCCCCATATAAATCCTTATCATCTAAATAAAATGATTGGTCAACTAATACAAATTTTGGTCAATTAAAGCACCATCAACCAGTTAATCGACTAAACGACGAAGGCCTACAGCCCTACTTTAAAGAAGACTTTTACACACTGTGTAGATCCTTATATTAACAATCTATCCATAGCAAACAAATATAAAACTGAAAATATTTATTACAGGGTCTGTCAAGGCATGTGCATAGCATGTGCAGTAGCTAATTAGCCATTTGGGCAATCCTGATCAAGATCCTGGGTCACCGGCTGCTATAGTACTTTAAATTACATTAACTTCAAGTTATCAATCAGATGTTAAGTTCTGACAGTTATTATTTAAGTCACTCTTACTTAATAGCAATAGTTTTCCCAAATACCTTTTTACTCTTACTTGAGTAATTTCTTGGACCACTACTTTGTACTTCTACTTGAGAAATATTACTTGCCTCTCACATGCTGTTCTAACATTGTAAAACAATGTGAGAAGCAAAAGTAGCATGTTGTGATTGGCTGCGTGACAAAGGCAAAGACATGTCTACAACTTTAGACCTTTTCCAAGTCTGAATAACATCATTAACATGACATTTTTCTGTCCTAACCTTTTATATTCTCTAATATGTTTTGACAGTATGTAAAGCTGAAAAGCAACATGTCATTTCTATCTTTGCTACCACTGGAGTAGTGACAGACCAGCTGCTGTCGTCTTGTAGCTGTCTCCATTGCTTTGAACTATGTGTGGGAGTTGACATCCTCTGCGTAGTGAAAATCTTTACTAAGGATGCCAACAATAACAGCAGTAATATCGATTTCTCACATCAATAAATACTTAACACTTAACGCGTTTTGCATTTTGTCTGGCAGTTTGTTTAGCATAAAATGTGGCAACAAGCTGTCAGAAAACATTTACTTGTTGATGGATGGTAGAGTCTATAGGTTACATAGAAACACATAGACTTATGGAAATAGCATGAAACTTGGAAGCATGTCGAGTGAAGAATTGCCATGCCAACCAAGTAGACAGCATGCAAACTGGTCAACATGGACAGCAATTACAGCTAGTTTAAATAATAATAATAATAATATTTAAAGTACACATATTATGCAATGTTGACTTTTTTGGGCTTTTGTTCCCTCACTACAAACATACTTGGAGTTGTATTTCTCTTCATTCACGCTGGTTTCATTAAACTTCTGTAAAAACTATTCTAGCTCTGAGCCTCACAAAACACTGTGTTTGAAATTTCTCGGATTGTGATGTCACAGATAGAGACCCTGCATAGTCCTTTTTTTCAGCATTTCTGCCAGACATGTTCCTCATTAGCTAGTTTAATTGCTTTCCATATGGCAATTCCCACTGCTGCCTGTAGATAGTGAGCTGTAGCAGATCAGAGTATGGGGAGCACTGAGGCTGTGAAGGACCAATAAAAGAAAAGAAAATCAATATGTATTTATACTGCAGTTGGCATATATTTGATTTTTACTGCCCTAAATCAGTTCATTCTATTGTATTGAGTGGTATCTTCCTTTATTATCACAGCACAATATCTCTGGAGTTATTGCATTTCTCTGCAACGTTGGCTTTATAATAAAAATCATATCTAAGACTACAATAGATGTGCTATGAACTCAAATATTCTCTTTTAATTTGTCATGTATTTTATTTTTATTTAAACATGCACTGCTTAACACTGCTTGTCTCCATGGAGATTGCCTTGTTATGTTGCTCAGTGTGTCATTAAATGTATGTTTCTATAGCATCAATTTAAGGGCGTTTTTATTGCTCAAGAATATGCATAGTAGCAGAGTCGCCTTTCCACAGATCTGACCTTTAACTAGTGGTGTCTCCTGCTTGGTATGAAGATGGATAAGTTTAATGCCATACTGTGGAACATTCTGGACAAAGTAGAGACAAGCACGTACCCTCCAGCAGAAATGTTCACTTTTAAATGGCATCAAGAGTGCTAGAATTAAAACGTTTAGAATACAAGAAGATATTTTTTTTTACTAATATGCAAGTAAGAAAAAGTGTTTGATTAATCAACTTTTTGAACAGCTAACAGGTACTACTATAATGCAAGATTGTCAGGGTATTGTGACATAGGTTTTATGTCAGATGCCATTTAGCCTGGACTGGAGTATAATTGTATCTTGCTCAGAGACACAACTTTATTATGTGGTTGGACAGGTTCAGACCCACTGTAACAGCAATAACAACACTACATTATACTAATACCTTTCCTAACCTGTACTTAAGGCCAGAACAGAACCTAAAACCTTCTTGTTTCAAGGCGAGCATTCCAACGACATTCCGTTTACATTCTTTTACAAGTGGTTGAGTGCATACTGTATTCAAGACTACAACAGACATGTTATGAACTCAAGTCTGCTACAGTAAAATATTCTCTTAGTATTTGGCTTGCATGCTATTTTTTTTTTTTTTTTAAACGTGCACTCTGTAACATTGCTGCTTGTCTCCATGGAGATGTTCTTGCTAAGCCCCGAATGTTCCTCAGAGATTAAGCGTTAAATGTGTGTTCCTATAGCTAGCGTTCTTTTACTAGTGGTTGTACTAGTTAGGCCACTCATTAAATCAAAAACGATATAAAAATTTGTCACTTTTCAGCAAAAAAAATAATAAATTAGATTAAATTAGAGCAATGTTGTTGTTCTTGTTCTTTCCTAAAAAATTATTTAATTCGGTCTATCCAAAAAAGGTCACTGTGGGGTAAGTTGAACCGGGCGTGGTGGGGTAAGATGATCCACCCTACTCCCATAAGAAACAATGGCAAGAGACTTATGGAAAATTATATTTCAAAATAAATGAATACTTTTATAGTTTTTACAGGACATTGAAGTGTCTGAGTTTGGTAAACACAAGTTAATTGAAATGATTTAGTTATATGCTTAATATGTGTATCTTTTAGGTAATAATCTGATACAGTACTGTGGGGTTGCATACTTACAAACATATTACATACTGTATTTATTTTTTTTCTGTAAAATGGACTTTATGGACAAGATGAAAATTATAAATTCACATATTATTAATTTTGGTCCACAGGTCAGGCTTTAACCTGGTGGTTCAGTTTACCCTGGCTCAATTTAGCCCAGCCCTGGAGTTTTTTGAATACTTTTTTTTTTTCTTTGAACGCTAATTTCTCTAAAACTATGTGTCACAGAGTGTTTTTAACAAGGTAAACAGTTAGAAAACACCCAGGTGTTTTATTTTATTATGATTTGAATTTGTTTTGACAAAAAACACACAAAAGCAAAAAAAAAAAAAAAAAAAAAATGGCTCAACTTACCCCAGTCTCCCCTGCACATCATTTCACAAAGTTGGCAAAGAACTGTCAGCCGTTCTGAAATCTTACACAGATGCTTGGACAAACAGTCTATTTAACTCATCAGAGGGTCAGAGGGAGTGCCTTGTTGTGACACAATTAGCATTAGTGCCGTGCCAGTGTGGGGGAGCGAGAACCACAGATGAATCATGAAATCCAAGCAATTAAATGTGAGCTTTAAAACAAAACACACGAGGCTTCACAAATATGCCATGTTATTTCAGGAAAACACCATGAGTCACACTTGATCCCACTCACTTCTCGCGTCAGTGAAACTATATGTATTTATTTGTTTTAGTTTGTTTGTTTATTTAAGGGGGTTTGGGGCAAAACAGTAAATATGGTTTTAAGGCTGTGCTATAAACCATGATGTGTCCATATTATTACAAAACTATAATAAGTCAAATAGTAGTAGTAATAATAGTAGTAGTAGTAGAAGTAGTAGTAGGGGCTCTAATTAGAATAACACAAGCACATGTTTTTTATATGTGTATGTATTTATTTATTTATGTATTTATTTAGCAGGCCAAATCTTATATAAAAGAAGCATTTTATTTTATATATTTCTTCTTTTTCCTCCTCCAGTTAAAATACTTTGTTTACGTTTGGTTGTGCATTAATGATTGGATTTAAAAGACCTGTAAAATGTCTTTGTTAGTATATATGTGTGTATTGTATTGCATATTTGGAGACAGTGTAATTGTAATTGTGTATTTGCCTAAGCTGTTTAAAACCAAGCCCGTTCCACTGCTTTGACTGACTGGCATAAATCCTTGTCTTATGATGCCATCTAGTGGACACATGCTGATTAAACACTGATGGTGAAGTGTTGCTTTTTATTTATTTTTATTTTTTTATTACCAATTTGCTGCATTTTAAGAAAGCAGTCTTCCCCAGCAGTAACAGATAGTCATATGTAATCTGACTATCTGCAAAACACATTATCAGAGCTAATATCATTATGCATAAAGATCACTTCCTGTGTTCCAGTCAGAACTGAAGAAGTCACTTATATGTCTTGTCTTCAAAACTTTTGTCCAGTTGACAGAATTAAATTGTCTTTTGCTGTTGTGCATAAAATCATGCATAGTCTTTTTCATTCACTTTCATTTATACAGGATAATGGAACATCCACAAGAGTCAGGTGAAGTAATAATATTCATTGTTTATGTGTGAATGCATCAAATATATAACTATGTTTAAGAATGCACTACCTAACTATAGACTGAGTTGTACTTAAAAACACAAAGTCAAAGTCACTAGTTAGGACAATTTAGTTATGTGAGAGGATTGATTCAAATACATGCGTTTACTCCTATGTGCCACCATCGAGTCATCAGCAGAGGTGGGCAGTACTCAGTTACATTTACTCAGTGACATTTACTTGAGTCATTTTATACATTTTTGTTACCATCTTCTATATATATTAGCAATGACAATAATCTATAATGAATCAAGAAGGGACGGATCTATTTTGATAGCAGTAAAATATTTTGGCTTTTCAAAATATTACTATACTAAGAGGAAACTACAAACCTCCGATTACTTTTTTTTATTTTTTTTATTTGTTTTTGTCCTTAGGCGTCGGTCTCGAGCCGGACCACGTTTGGTGCTGTGCCATGTAAACGCGAAGAATAGGATTTTGGACCAACCAGGAACTGTCACGCGTTCGATCACGCACAGACCTCTTGGTTTCATCAAGTGTCAAATGAGCAAAGTTAGGCTTCCAGACAAAATAACTGCAAACCACTCTGCCAAAATACAATCTGCTGCTTGTTTGGGTTAAAGATAAAACTAATTTGGCATTAAATCATCAAATGCACCCGCAACGAGCGTCAGTTAAATTAATCTCCTTCCCAGAGCCACCAAAACTGAGAAATGTCATCCCATTTACCAAGCGCACGCTGATATGAACATGCACGATAAATGACTGCACTTATTCACTGTACTCACGATGGCGGACGTCTTTTAGCTTTAAATCCAATCACAGCGAGTAGCCAAAAAATGATATATTTCTACATTAACCACTTGTATTGGCACATTTGCTCGTACAAAGCCGCGTGCCAGCGGTAAACCAATGAAATGTTAGATAACTCTTTACGCCCGCCTTACACTGCTTCTGATTGGTCTTTTTTCTTGTCGATCTGTATTTTAGCTAATCACCGTCAAGCCCACGCCTCTTTTTGCTTCTGTTTACTTCACAAAACATGCTCTATGATTCGCGTTCATGAGGCGCGCTCCTGTCGTCAGGACAGTAGAGTTTGACCTGCGCAGTAGCTGATTATCTACAGCAGCAGAGACAGCGCCAGGGAAAGTCCATACACTTTAGTCTATGAGAAAGTCTGATAGTTCGGATTTAAGGGAGGTAGTGCGAAACTAAAAATCAGGGAAACAAACGAAAATAATTGAACACTTTGTAAGTTCCAAGTCCGGATCTTGGTGCGAATTTTTTCAGGTGTGAATCAGCCCTAAGTGACCATTAGGCCTACTTGAGTAATAATAGTAATTTTCCCAAATACTTTTTACTCTACCTGAGTACTCTACCTGAATAATTTCTTTGACCCCTACTTTGTACTTCTACTTGAGTACTATTATTTTGAAGAAACGTTACTCTTACTGGAGCAATTTTTGGCAACTCTACCCACCTCTGGCCTTAGTATTCAATAGTTTCCTAGCACCTTCCCAAAGTTAATTATCTAAATACCAGAGTAAATGTTACATCTTACTTTGACTCAACTCCAAACATAATTCCTAATGCATTTTATTTTTGTACACAGTAAAAAAAACAGCACCAAGTCGTATTTTTGTTTTATATTTATTGTCAAGACATCTTTTAATATGAAGTTACGCCCCATAACAAAAGAGTGTATTGAATGAACAAGAAAGGGGGACTGTGGCTCACAAAATAAAGGCATTCTCTCATAGATTTTGTACAAAGTCAATATACAATACAACAATGGAAATACAAGAACAAGTGGAACAGCAGAGAATCACTAAACATTTCAACATAGATCCGATGAGGATAAAAATGAGCTGTACAAATACAATATCTTGCTCCTGAGATTTTGTGTGGGACAAACCCTGTCATAAACCCTTGTAAAACTGCATCTTTGTAAAATGTGTCTATTCGATTACTATGTTTTTGGTGACAGAACACAACTATACATTTTGGAAATTACAATTCAAACTTTGGTGATGCAGGAAAAGAAATTTTAAAAAATCAAGATGTTGTCATAACCTGAAATTTTTCTAGTCGTAATATTGCTTCGACATAAGTAATTATACTTAACAATATCCACGGACACACAATAATGGAAGTAATGGCAAGCAAATATACATACAAGGACAGATGCTTATGTCTGGTATAATTACACTTTTTAAAGGAGCACTATGGAACTTTGCTGGTGGGGCATTTGCCACCTTCTTGGTTTTTAAATGTTCCGCAGTATGGCATTAACTTACCAATCTCTATGGATACAAGCAAGTGGCAAATTACAGGTCAAATCTGTGGAGAAGCAAGCCCACTCACAGTAAGAATGAAGGTATTTTTATCAATACAAACACCTGTAATTGACTAAATGCAAAATAGATAAGTTTAATACCATACAGTGGAACATTCCAGGCAAAGCGATAACATCTCCATGGAGACAAACAAGTAGCAGACCCTCCGCCAGAAAAGTTACATATTGCACCATTAGATTGAACCATTGCCACCTCTTTATCTTAAAATTATGCACAATTAAAAATATTGGTCTTTTAAATGTCTTTTTTTCAATATACCATACTTTCACAGTCAGAAAGATAGATCTGAATTTTCCACCCTCCTTGTATTTTTCAAAGTTATTTTTTGGGGGACGATAACAAGCACGTTTCCATCTGCTACTGAGATCTGCTCGTCCAATGGATGCGACTGATGCCAAAATCCCAGAGTAGTCCCAGTTGACATATCACTCAAACAGTCCTCTACGGCGTGTCTTTTAAAATCTGCCAAGGAGTTTGCGGAAAATTATCTGGTATCCTAACTTCACCCGCAAATTCTTCCGTGTCCGTGCTGATTCATAGCTTCCACGTTTGAAAAAAAACAAAAAAACAACAAAATCAAAAAAACAAAATGGCCGCGCATCTGTCATTTTTAGTGTCCGTTCGTCTCGGTATTGGACGCTGGGGTCGAGGGAGTGGAAGATCTGGAAGTGACCGATGATTTCTCCGCAACCGGTGATACCGCGGGGATACTATCGAGCGTTTTGACCGCCGAGATACTGAGGGGGGCGGAAGTGCAGACCGACGCCGCCCTGCTGGTGGCGGTGGTTTTGGGCTGAGCTTGGAGGCCCGGGCTGCAGATGAGGTGGTGTCTCTCCCAGTCCTTGTGCTGGCAGAAAGAGCCGCAGTACCGAGCCGCGTTGCAACCGCTGCACGTCTCGCTGGCTTTCCGTCCGCAGTTCCAGCAACACTGCGAAGAGATGGGTAAAAGATGTAAGTTTAAGAGTTCATAGAAAGCAAAAAATAAAAACATGGACAAAATATCTAGTATAGTTTGAAATGACTTGAAATTAAATGGTTATCTTGATTTGAGTCATTTTGGGTTTAGTCGGTTTCGTAATAGATCTGGCCTGGTAGTGTCACCTGCTTGTCTCCATGGAGATCGATGGGTTTAATGCCATACTGTGGGACATTCTAGATAAAACCAATAACATCCTTCCACCAGAAAAGTCAGAGAATTCACTACCCTACAGTTCCAACATACCCGCCTCGGTTTTTAACTATGGGCAGTTCAGGGTTCAAAGTTCAAGGTTCAAGGTTCTTTATTTGTCATTCCAACATGTGAGAGAAACACATGACAAAACGAAATTTCTTCCTCAAGGCCCAGTGAATAATGTTCAGAATGTTGTGTGGACACGTGTTTGCAACCTATTAAAAATATATAACATCTCCCTGGATTCCCTCCGTATCTCACCATGTAGTTTGACATGACTTGAAATCAAAATGTTTATCTTGATTTGAGTAATTTTGGGTTGAGTTTAGATTTTAGAATTTATGACATTTTTTTAATTGATTTCATGTTACAAATTTGTATTTTTTAAGTTTAATTATCTCAACCAAATGTGAGATTAAATTGCATGATTTCAAATGAATCAAATTGGAAAACACTTGAAATGCTCTGAAATGATCTAGGTACTTTGAGTAAATGCATTTTAACTTTGATCAATCTTAATTGAGTAGTTGCAGTTATTTGACAGTAAAAGACATTCATATGTTTGCATATATTTTGAATTAAACCGTTTTATCTTTTAAGCTTAGCCTTTTCTTGATTCAGAGTCACCACCATCTATTACATGTTACTGTGCCATTAACATGAACTTAAATGCGGATAATTAGGACAAAGGTAAGAAGAGTTTCAGTTTCTACTTACACTGCCCATTGCTTAAATCCACAAGTTATCCACACACTTATTGTTACTAAATACAAAAAGAAAGTAAAACATTTGCGCTATGAATAATTGGCAACCTTGAGTACGATGAAATCAACCAACAACAGAATAAACTGCTGTTCTCATTTCACTTTTAAATTAAACTCTTGACAAAAACTTATTGTGTTTGCATATGGAAGAAAAGATAATTAAAAGTTTCTCTGCTTGTTCCTAGGAGGCTGAAAAGTTAATTATCTAAATGGCAGTATTCTTACAGCTGTTATATGATTTCCTTTGTGTATATTTGTCAGTCAACATTGTAGAGCCAATATCTACCTTAGTGCTTAATGAGGGTTGTCAAAAGTATAGAAAATCAGATACTAATCAATACTAAAACTAGCATCAAAACTAGATACTACTTTGAGCTAGTATCAATACTAAAAAAAGTCACATTCACAGGACAGACATGTACCTTTCCTGAATAGCTTTAGAATAATTCTGAGCCATATCAGAATACATAAGACTAGTACACGCCCATGGACCACTATGGAACCTACCTGGACGACTGAGGGATTACACATAATAATATATAATATAAAAGAAAGTACTATTATTTAATGTTGAAAATCACATTCCATTATCTAAACAACGAGTGTGTTTTATTATTATTGTGGTGTCGGAATCAGTATAGAGTATCGAGTCTATTCCTTAGTATCGAAATCGAGTTTGAAATTAATTGCAGCCACTCCTCACCTCACTGGAGTCTTCTTGTTCATTGATGACCAAAATGGCGTCTTCTTGTGCTTTCCTCTTGGCCTCAGCTAGAGTCTTCTCCATCTTCGCCCGTTCTGATGCGATCATCTCGAAAGCTTTCTGTTCGGCCTCTGCTACTGCCTTCTGCACCTCGTCCATAGCCTGGCGTTTCACCTCATTGACTGCCTCCTCTGGAACGATGAAAGATACAGCGTTACCCACAGTTACACTAAAGCATGTATGTATAATCCCCAACAGAAATGCTGGGAGAGTGGTCTACAAATTTCCATATATATATATTTTAATCATTGAAGTTCATTTGTGCTGACCAAAAAGACTGTTAACGTGCCACTTTTTGTTTCATGTGGATAGGCCTGATAATGATAAACTAGGTCAAAACATGGGTGCACTAAAGGTACACTATGTAACTTTTCGAGTGGGGGGTCTGGGCGGGTCTTCCATCAGCTTATCTCAGATGTGATTGCTTTCCTTGGAATGCTTCATAGTATGGCATTAAACATCTGTCTTACATGTATTCAATTATTAAGTGTTCAAAAATTGCAAAAAAAAAAAGATCCCCTCTCCACAGTTCTGACCTGTAATTGGGTCTGGTAACGTTACTTGCTTAGAGAACTTTACTGCCATACTGTGGAACATTCTAGGTAAACCAATATCTTTCCATCAGAAAACTTACAGATTTTACTACCTTCCAATTCCAAAATGCCTACCCCAATTTTCAACTATGGGCAGTTCGTAATGTTGTTTGCAACCCATAAAAAAAAAAAAAAAAAAAAAAGAAAATATCTCACCGGCTTTCCTCCATATCTCATCGGTGACGTACGCCGAGCCTTGACGCGGAGCTAGCAAATCACGCTGTGAATCTGCAAGAGAATAACAGACGGCTTGAGCACCTGCCAAATCTATAGCAACAAAGATAATTTAAGATCCAAATAATGCTCCGTGAGTGACAGCCCAATCAGGGAAACAGGTGCCGCTGACAAAGAGGAGAAGAATATAAAGTATGTTTTGTCTTAAGTTTACTCTGAAACAAAGTGTGTGCGGAAAAAAGTTGACACAAGCAAAGTAATTGTTTTATGGAGTGAGTTTTGTTTTATGGAGTGAGTTTTGGGCGAACTGTGATGTGACAGCTTTTGAAAGGAGAGCGCTTGGCTGGGAGGTAACAGCAGACAAACAAGCTGTGTCAACAGTCTGCGCTCTTCCTCAAATAACAGCCTTCATCCATGCCACTATCTCACTTCTGCGTCTACTTTTATTTGAAATCACTTGTGCCAAACTGTTTCTTGGGCTTGTAGTTGAGATGGTAAAAAGAGGGTATATATAAGATGAAATGACGTGAATTCAACGGACTAAACTTGTATTTAGTCAGTAGGTTCAAGTAAAAGTATCCATCTGTGAAGTACATATTATTTTACATCATAATTTTGACTAAACTGGGCCTAAACCCAAAACTAAACCTGCACTACATCAGATTAAGCCAGGACGAAAACAGAACCAAACCAAGTCTACATCAGGATTAAACTGAATTCACACCAGAACCAAAGCCAGAAAAGTGAAAAAGTGTGAATGCAGCCTTATTTAGTTGGCGTAGTAATGAACTAAAAAAACAAATAAATAAATACAAAGTCTAACAATCTAGACTAACAAGGGTTGTCAAAAAATGGATACCCACATACAAACTGATAAAAACGTGATTACATTTACAGGAACATGAAGCTTAGAATAATCTTCTTTATCCAAATAACTATAAGACCACATGAAAATATTAAATGAACTACTACTACTATTTGGTACTGAAAATTACATCAGGCTATATTGTACATAAAAAAATGTAAAAAGTGTTTTTCATTATCCTTGCAGTATCAAAATCAGCTTCAATCAAGCATTATCTATAGAATCAAAATCAAGTTGAAATTTACACACTACTAACTCAACTAATCAAAACTAATTTCAAGTCACAAAATCCAAGCCATTTTAACTCGTGTAGCTATCCCTATTTGCATTGTACATCCTCTCATCCGATGCGCCCCTGCCTATACTCTGCCTGTGTATGTAGTGTTGATGGGGCAGCAGCAGGCAGGCTCCCCGGCTGTGAGTCCAGATGGTGCTGCATACAGTGAGCCAGCTCTGGGTCTGGGAGCCCGCAGCCTGCAGCTCCACGGCCCTTCTGCGGCCGATATGGCCCGGGCCCGAGCTGGCACCTGTCTGTGAAGCGACCAGCAGGGGACGGCAGGGCTGGCGCTCGCCGAGAACACTGCCAGTACACAACAGACCCAGGGACACACCGCAAAGGCTGCCATGTGGATGCAGTACCGAGCCTGGCCACTAGACGGGGCATTTGGGGCAGTCATAGCTTTGATAGTCTATTTTTAAACAGTTTTGCTCTTCTGAGAGATAATGTTATCCAGTGTCATATTGGAATGGTATGTATTGGCTAGTGTTGTCACGATACAAACGATTTCAAACTCGATTTTGATAGTAAGGAATAGATCA
>KN472922.1:15117-41187 GCA_000787095.1 Periophthalmodon schlosseri
TCTTTCTTTAGACAATAGAATGTGATTTAAGTAGCACTTTCTCATACATTCCCATGTGGCCTTATATCTGTGTAATCCCTCAGTCGTCCAGGTAGGTTCCACGGTGGTCCATGGGCATGTACTAGTCTATGTGTCTTATAGTTGTTCTGATAAAGCTCAAGATCGTTCTAAAGCTATTCAGGAAAGGTTTGTTTCTGTCCTGTGAATGTGACTCATTTGAGCAGGTATCAATACTAAATACGCATCTAGTTTAAATGATAGTTTTAGTATCAATTAGTATCTGATTTTCGATACTTTCAACAATCCTAGTATTGGCACCCAGTGTTATAATTCAAATATTTATTGCATTTATTGTATTTATTGTATTGTACTGAGTAAATGGAAGCTAGTAAATAGTTATAATATAGTTCCACCACCATGAGCATCAGTAGTTGAATGAGTAGTTAAAGCATTTGCCCACCAACCCAACAGTCACCAATTCAACCCCATTATGTATTATTAAATCTATCAGTGCCATCCAACTTATTGTGGTACATTTGCGACTTCACTTACCAGAGTCTGTATGGGGGCTGTGCGCTTTGGAGAAGGGAGCTGATCCTGAGCCTCCTTTTCGGGGATCCTCCTGCTCGCTTGACCGTCTCCTCCAGTAGTTCAGCTCCTCGCGGTCTGACTCCTGACACCTCCTCAGGACAGCTACCGACCGCCGCGTCTTCTCCACCATGTCTACTATGCAGTTCAATACCTGCGCAACAAAACACAAAAATAATAGCATTAGATTGTGTTTTATGCTTTGAGTAGCTTTGTAATGATAGCACATTTTGAAGTGCGATACACACAGTATTGCAATATCGTGATCTCATATTTTAAATGTGCACTATGCAACATTTCCACCTGCTTGTCTCCAAGGAGAGGTTATTGTTTTATCTGGAAGGTTCCACACTTGCATTTATTCAATTACAGGTGTTTTAAAGCAATAAAAACACATGCATTCTTACTGTAAGTGGGCTCACTTCTCCACAGATCTGACCTGTAACTTGGCCTGGGGGCATCACCTTCATGGAGATAGATACATTTAAATGCTATATAGTGGTACATTCCAGGCAAAGCAATAACACATCCAAGGAGACAAGCAATTATGGTAAAAAGATGCAGCGAAAAAGTTGCATAATGCATCTTTAATTGAAGACTTTTGTTACGTTTACTCAATAATACATGGGTTGCAATAAATATAACCATGTTTGTGTAATGAGTCCAAACACTCCATCTCACATGTCAAACAGCTAAAACATCACTGGTAAATAAAACCTCCCCACTAAATATACAATAAAGCTACATACGATAAACATTGAACCTAAGCCAATTCTTTTATCTTTTACATGCTGAACAATGCATCGATATTTTAATCATCGTAACAGGCCTAGCTTTGAACAAATTAGACCTGGGTATTGGCACTTGTCTGCTGACGTACATGATCCAGATGTCTCCACTCGTCTGCCCACTCGCGGTCTGTCAGGCGGTGGTCCACTGGCTCCTCGCGGTAGGCTCCGTTTGTGCCTGTTAAAAAACACACACAGACAAAGCACAGGCCAGTGTCATTAACATTCCTCTAAACTGGAAAACAATCTACAAGTGACAATTGCACTTTTATCTCTTCTTATCAGCTTAAGACTTCAAGGTGCGCTAATGTTTTGTTTTCACCTTTGGCTAAAAAGTGCAGGGTAATGTTGCGTGATTAAGGCGACGTAGTAACTGTTTTGTGGAATCCAATCCAAATTACATCAACAAGAAGCGGTAGCCAATACTGCGGTCACTGACTCAGGCAAATGTACCTCCCACCATCCTGTAAATAGTGTAAATTGCACAATTAACCAATTTCCCATGAATGCAACCCTAATGAAAAATAGGAACATGCTCCATTTGACTGTGAATCGTTTCATGTCTAGATATCTGAATTTGAAGTTATGAATCTAGTTTTACTATTACAGCCTTTAGAAAGTAAGAGTGGAAAACAGGGCTGCAAGTTTATTCGCAATTTAATGGAAATTGCAATTAGCAGATCGCATGCTGCAGTATTTGAAGTAGCATAATTTTCTCCAAAAACAACAAAATATCAGTTCTTCTGGATGTGTTTAAATGTGAACTTTGAAGAGAATCCCATTACTAATCAGAAATCGCACATCTAACTACAATCGCAATGCTTGTCGGAAAAATCGCAATTAAATTTTTTTTTTTTTTCCCAAATCATGCAGCCCTAGTGGAAAAAGGATGGGTTGGGGATTTGCAAGCAACAAAGGTGGCTAGCAAAAAACAGAAATGAGAGAGGGACCTATGATGCAAACCAGATTTGCAGCACCCAGAGAGCCTTAACACATCTGGAAGTCAGCTGTCCGCCCCACACACACACACACACACACACACATATGCAGTATACAGGGTCCCTATGGTCTTCTCCTCCCTCCCTCCCGCAGCTCACAGCATTCCAGTTGGGAGACACTGAGGCTGAGTGGTGCGGCTCCACTCCTAAACACAACCAGGCGTTCGAGAAAACTCACTGCCGGGGCCATCGCTACCATGTACATTTAACGAGAGCCAGTTAAATGCAGGGTGTGCGTTTCTGTCCTGTGCAGCATGGGAAAATGTGTAATCAGCAGCTATTTGGTGTTGTAATGTAAGAGTTAACACAGACTTCAAAGTGTCATCATAACCCATCAAGACTTTTAGTGAATTAATTTGTAAAATGGCAAATATTTTGGAATTCTCACCTTAGCTAGGTTGTCAACAGTGCATATCACCACTGAATACATTAGCTAGCATACAGCAATACTGGAGCTAAAGCTAAGGTATGAATGTAAAGTCCATGTAATATGTACATTTTGTCTTGTTCTAGTACAGATATATTGTAAAAGCAGCTATTAAGGTCAAAATGAGACCACTGTGTGCTGTCTGCGTCCAATTATAAAGCGTTTTTAACTTCTACGAACCCGGAAGTAACGCTGGTATGGTGTTGGCATGCTAACTGTTAGCAGTGGTGTGACAGCAAAACTGTACTCTGGGCTCTGAAAGTTGTGAAAAGTGCTTATTAACTGGACGCTAGGAATGTGTTAGAAAAGTGAGGAATACACTTGTACCGCTCCAAATGGTTTAAAATGAACTAGTTCTGTTTTTCATGTTTTCGAGACAGTAAAAATCAGGTAACTCTTTCACTTTTATGTGGGAATTGACTATTTTAGTTATTACTGATTTTGCTACAATTACAGATATGTTTCTTCCCATTACAAGCCATGTCTGCTGCCAATGACCTCAAAGCTTCTTGTTTGAAGGCAAAAGCATGCATGTTGCGACGGTCCAAACCACTGTCTTAAAATGTTAAAACGAGGCATGTGAGCGACCATCTGAAGAGAATAACGGCGCTAAACACAAAGTAGCAAGCTCTCCGTTGGCGGCGCTGGACTTCTGGTTCTCATCAGTGTTGATCAGTTCAAAGTGAAGTGTTTATGTGCGTGTGTGTGCTCCTATGAGTTAAGTGGCGGCAGGCAGTCGGGAGGCTGTCGGACCAGGGACTGCAGCCTCGTAAACACACCACCTCCAGCAGGAACATATCAAGGTGTGGAGCTCCATGTTAGCTAAAGAGGGCTACTGCTGTTTCCACTGTATGCAGACAACAAGACCTAAATGAAGGCTGGACACAGGCCAGAGTAGAGGGGATAATATTAATAAAAATAGGTTTATTCTTGTATTGGGTATCACTTTATAATAGGTGCATCTTTATTAGCCTTAAAGGTGCAGTATTTAACTTTTCTGGTGGTGGATAGGCCAACAGCTTGTATCCCTGGAGACATTATTGCTTAAGAAAATAAGAAGAAGAATATCTGTAGTGTGGTGTTAAAATCATCTTCAAATTATCTATATATTTTGGAACATCCCAGCGATAACATCACCATGGAGACAAGGAGGTAGCAGACCCTGCCATAAAAGTTGCATAGTTTATATCGATATTGAAAATTTTACTGGATTGGATATCCGTTTCCAAATATCGGTTCAGCCAATATACTGGTCGGACATACAAACTGATGTAATAAAACCATTTACTGGCATTAGTTGGCCCAGAGAGCCCCATAATGTTTGAAGGTTTACACAAAGCTGTTCTGAAGTTACATGAGAGCTAAATAGTGGCTACATAACACATTTGGATCAGTTCTGTCTTATTTTATTTTTGCTTTATGGACATAAATGCCGTTTTCAGTCTCTGCACTGATTCCGGTTGTTTCGGCTGATCAGGTATAGGCAGATCCTTAAAGTTACAGAATCAGTATCAGAACTGAAAAAGCTGGATTGGTGCATCGCTAGTTAGGAGTTAGGATCACGGTATTAAGTATTTACTAAGCCTGAATCATTCTGGATTACATTAATAAGAGCATATTTTTGAAATCCATATATGCAAAAGTTTTCCTGTAAATGTATTGCTTGAGGTCTACACCAGAGTCAACCAACCTCATGGTCCCAAGCTAGGACAGTATAGACATTTAAAAACTCCAGAAATATAGAACTAATATCTAGACCAACTTTCCCAGACCTCCCCGAATCTCCCTAAATAAGATACCAGTGTGTTTGTGCCAGGTTTATCCATTTGGGGTTTGGCCGTGTTCCAGGTGACATACCAGGCAGTCTGGGTCGGTCCTTGAGGTCCCGGGTCTCCAGCATGCGTTGGCTGTGCTCGCGGTGAAGGATGTGTGGCGCTGCAATGTCATCCAGGGCGTAGTGCTGCAGGGGCGGGGGGGTCGGGTGGAGCTGCGAGCTGAGGGGCAGCGGGTGTGCAGGGCTGTGCCGGGGGGCCGGGCTGATGGTGCAGATGCGTTTGGCGGCGGGCTCCAGCGAGGAAGGGGGCGGTCGCTCGTGGAAACCGTTCTCTTTGACTCTACATAGGGGAGAAAAATACAGTGAGTTGTTGCAGATGCTCAGGCTATTTTTAAATTTAGAAACTCCATTTGGTTTTGATTGGTTGTAGTTGTAGCAGTAGCAGTAAATAGTGGCAAGTGGTAAGCAGTAGCAGTATTAGCAGTAGTATAGTATTACTTTGTTTATTTTGGTTGTAGTAGCAGTAGCCGTGGTCATAGAAGCAACAGTACTAGTGGCAGTATTAGTTGTATCAGTAGTAGTGGTAGTGGAAGCAGTGGAAGCAGTAGTAGTAGTGGTGGTAGTAGTGGTGGTGGTGGTGGTGGTGCCAGTAGTAGAAACAGCTGTAGTAGCAGTCGTAGTAATATTGCAGTAGAAGTGGTAGTAGAATCAGTGGTCAGTGATGGTAGTAACTGTGTAGCAGTAGTAGTGGTAGTAGCAGTTGTAATAGCAGTAGTAACAGCAGTAGTAATAGAAGTTCATGATTAAACCCTTTCATTCCATCTAGATATCCATCTATCTGACACAAAGTACACCTGAATTACCTATTTTTTTCGATAGAAGATACTGACATAATTTTATCACTTAGTCAAACTGTTCTGACCTGCTGGGGCTGGGTCTCTTGGGTGCGGGCTCGGGTGGTTCCATAAGCAGCTCTGAGGAGTCTGGAGAGGAGGCCAGGGTGGTGCTGAGGAGGATGTGCTCATGCTGGGACAGGTACTGGGCCGGGGTCTGCTTGGCCGCCCGCGCACAGTGGAGTAACTCTCTCTGCAGCAACGGGAGATTGGCCTAAAGAAAGAAATAACAATTTCTGAACTTTGTGCCAGTTTTTTATCCATAAATCTGGTCATTAATGCACAACCTAGCATAGAAATCTCACCCCACCTCAATATTAAATCAAGACTTCTTTAAAGTTGTATGTGAAAAACTGAAGCTAACTACAACTAGCACGTTAACAGCGTACTTCCTGGTTCTCGGGCCATAAAATGCTTTATAACTAGAAGCTGACAGCACACAGTGGTCTGATTTTGACTCTAAGATCTGTCTATATAATATGTAATATGCACTGGGTCAAAACAAATTTTGTTCAACTATTTGGTTTAAACTCACTATGAATCGTGAGATCATTTCAAAAACAAAATTACTTGAAATCTGTAAGTTTACAAAGAAGGACTGTTACTTAGCCAAAACAGCTAACATCTTCTAAAACAACTCCAAAACCATTAGGAGCCCACAATATCCAGCTCCACTGAGCAGTGCACAAAACCTGATGGAACAAAACATTTCTAAACAACACTTCACGTAGTCGTTTGTGAATATTTAGATCTGGCTGTCTCTGTCCTATCTCCTCCATCGCTTCCCGCATTTCCCTAATTAGGAGCAGACGCGCAGTGTGTTTGCAATTACACCACTTCCTCGCTCCCTACTTTCCTCTGCTGGCTACATACGCGTCCTGTGCTCCATGTGATCCCCATTTCTTTACAAGCATCCTGACCAGAGGATTGTGTAAACGTGCACGCTACACTCCCCTTTCCAGTAAATCTAACTTTGTTTTTTCTCCCCACCAATTCCAAATGTAACCGAGGCTGCAACTCATCATAATCTGGCAACGCTAGTCAGTCAGATGCCTGTGTTAAATCAAAGCTGGTCTTATACTATTCTTAATAAATGTGTGGTAATGATATGAACTTGGGTAGCACCTCTTTGGCTTCTCCTGTCTCTCCCTTGGGGCCCTATGGATGTGCCAGTGTGCAAGTTTCACAACCGATTCTAATTAAGTTTTAGGAAAGATTTAGTGAAATAATCCGTTTTAGTCTTGTTTTAGTAAACAAAATGTTGTCCGGATTTAATTGACAAAATCTATGACGCAATAGTCAACAATCAAAATAGTGGGCCTAGGGAGTTTGTGTATGCTCTCAAATGGTGCTCTCTGATTAAAAAATGCATTTAAAGGTGAATCGTGTAACTTTTTTGGAGGAGGGTATATCACCTGTTTATCTCCATGTTCCACAGTCTGGCATTAAATTAATCTTTGTTGCATCTATTAAACTACAGGTGTTTTATTGCTTAAAAAAATACCTTGAAAAACATGCACCTATACTGCAAGCAGGATCTCATTACCATAGATCTGACTTGTAATGTGGCCTAGTGGCGTTACCTCCTTGTCTCCATGAGATAGATACATTTAATATAATGCTTAACATTCCAGGCAAAGCAATAATACCTCCACGGGGACAAGCAGGTGGCATACTCTTCCAGAAAAGTTACACAGTGAGACTTTAAACCAAACTGCTAGTCTCTTTTTGTTACAAGTTGACAAGTGGACATTCGAACTCCTAACTAATTGCTTTTATATTATTTTATTTCGTTTTCGCCAGCAAAAAGTAACACAACTGGCTGATTAAACTGAAAAGACTATGTGTCACAACATATTTGTCAACAGAACTAAAACTGGACACGTGCAACAGTGGCATTCAGCGGGGTGGATGTTAAATTGGCGGCACGTTGGCAGCTGAACGCTCTGTTAACGGGACAGCGGCTCCATATGGCATACGCCCTTAAAAACATGGAAGGGACAGTTTATAGGCATGTTTCACACTTCCTAGCTCCTTCTTACCCCCTCCTTTCTCTCTCCTGTTTTCCACTTCCTCACCCCCTGTCTCCGTCCCATCTGTCTATACCCCGCTCGACTCCGCCCCCTTTCTTTGCCTTAAGACGGGCTATTCTTTCAGAGTTGGCATTAAGTTTGGCGCGCCCCTCCCCTCGGTAATAAATTAGCCCAAAACAGGGGAACAGGGGTTGCTTGTCTCGCGCAGGCAGACAGACACATGGAGGCGCGCCAAAGGTGAGAAAGAGGTAAACTCGGCCAAAGATTTACACTCCACTTTAATGAGGAAAGCTGCTAAAAGTTACTCGCAAGGTAACAAAGGGGCTTAACAGACTTTTGAATTAATAGGTACTTAACTGTCGCTGGTCAAAGACAGATAAACTAGGGCTGCCAAATTTGTCAAATTTTAATCGAGACAGAGATTCAGTCATTACTAATCGTCAGTGATAAGATTTGGTATTTTTTTATGGAGAGGTCTACAGCCAATCCTCTGTCAGTAAAAGCATGTGGTTTGGAGCAAAGTTCTGACTTGGGAGGACACTGACATTTTTTGCATTAAATGGCAATGATTAAGTCTGTATCGTTTATGCTCAGGAAATGAAAATTTAAAGCCATATTTAGTTTGCTTTTGACAAAAATGTTAAGTGTTTTCCTCATTATGTACGATCACAGTTTTTGATTCACTTCATCTTTTTTGCCACTGCTCAGCCCCGAGTTAACCCCACAATATGTGTACCAACTTTCAAATCATCAACTTTACAAAATGGAAAATGGATCTTGAAGTGTTCATCCCTAAAAACATCATGCTACATATTTAAATTTATGACTATGGGAAAATATAAGAGGCATAAAGAGCCCAACAAAACCAATAGTTATTATGTGGTTAATATGGCCTTATGGTTTATGATTCTACACAGCAGCCAGTGGATGCCAGAGTGCTGACATCTTTAAGTTGACTTCATTGGAGCAGTATTTAGACATACCGCTGGATAAACAATAAGTATACAGTTTGACAATTTAAATGGTCAAACAGTATACTTATACGAGTATGAATATAGGAAACTAAGGCTTTGCAATGAATCAAATATTTACCAAGACTGAGTTATTTCTAATAGTCAAAGTTAAGCGTGGGTCTTTTTAATCTAAACATCTACAGTTTTTACTCATCCAGGTATGACAATGCAAAACAATCCAGTTGACATGGTAATATTGTTTTGAGTCTACAAGTAAAAGTATGTGATTTGGAGCACAGTTAATATTATGGAGTAAGAAATTTGACAATTGTGTTTGTATTAAATGGCAATAGTTACAATTGTTTATGTTCAGGAAATTAATGTTGAGTCTTTTTTTAATAAGACCAAATAAAAATCAAACAGAAAAATCAAGATTGTTCAATATGTGAAGAAAAAAAAAGAAATCATGATACATTTTTGGCATATTGCCCAGCCCTATGAGAAACATATATTTACCTTGAGAAAAGGGATGACAAATGGCCTTAAGGGGAAGTTTGTGGCTTCCTGGAGTCTCGAATGGAACTCTTCAATGGTCACTGTCGAATTCTAGGTTAAAGAAAAAAAAAACAAATAAATATAGGCCTGTCATGATAATTACTATATCGACTTATCGTTCAATTTATGAATGATGGAATAATAATTTTCAGGGGTCAGTATATATTGTGGGTACTTTTTCTTTGTACTAGTAAGGAAGATTTTGTTATTTTTCTGTACAGTGATAAGACATGAGCTGCAGAGGGTTGAATAAATAACGTCTGTGACTCACTGGCGATGCAAACTAAGTACTAAAGTGGTTCATTTTGCTATTACTTTATTGCAGGTCATGTTTTTTAATAATATTGCTCATTTAGAATTTTTTGTTGCGATAATTCTGCTTTAGGGTTATTGTGTCAGTGGCATAATTTAGTTTCAATATTACTGTCTATATTTTCATAAGCAATACGTCGCACTTCAAAAGTTTGTGACAGGCCTAAGTAAATAACTATAGAACTACAAACGTGAGTCTATATATTCACGAGCTTAGCCTTACCACGAGGGCCAGCACGAGGCTTCGGACACTGTCTCCAATCTCTGGGGATATATCGTTGCCAAACTGCTGCAGCGTGGTTAGGAAGCGCTTGAGTTTGCTCAGCTGGCGCGCCCCGCAGGTGGCAGGCAGCTGCTGGTTGGCCAGTGATGAGGAAGAGGAAGAGGATGGACCGTTGCTATAGCGCTGAGGTGGGGACGGCACCGCGTTCAGGGTTGGCGGGGAATGGTGGTTTCCATTGGTCACTGGTAGAGAAGAGTAGGTTCAGAAATGTAGTTTCGAATAAATATATGTTGAATTAAACTATTGTATTATTATTTTTTTATTTTTTTATTTATTATTATTTGTTTTTTTTAAAAGGTGCACTATGTAACTTTTCTCGTGGGGGTAGACCATCTGCTGTCTTCATAGAGATGCTATTGCTTTACCTCAAGATTCAAGATTCAATTTATTGTCCAAGTCTATATAAGCTCAAGTATACCTGGAATAGTATAGCAAAACCACAGTAGTTACTTTGTATTTGATCAATTATAGTTTTTTTATTGCCAATACTTTGAAAAACAAGCATTTTTACTGTGAGTGGGGTTGCCTCTCTTCAGATCTGACCTGGCTTATCGCTCATCTCTATCATTTATACAAGTTTAACGCTGTACTATAGTACAGTTGAGGCAAAGAAATGACATCTCAATGGAAACAAGCAGGTGGCAAACACTCCCTTAAAATATAAACTTGCCTTAAAAAGGTGCATTATGTAATGTTTCTAAGTAGATCAATTTCAAAACTCAAAAAAGTGCTTTGAATTAACACAAATTAGTTGGATGGAAAGAGTTGACATAATATTTATATGACTAAATTCATTCAGTGTAGTCTAGTGTCATTTTTAGGGATGCTGGTACTGGTATCGGTGCATCCCTGGTGCACACTGGTTCCATAATATCGGTTAAGCTGATATCCTGATTGGACCTTTAATTGGATGTAATAAAACTATTTACAGGCTGATTTTGGCTCAGAATGTCTCATAAGGTCTGAACTTTTTTCATATGAAGTTCTTGAGTAGTAATTTGAAGGATAAAAAAGAGTTGCATAACACAATTGGGGCTCTTGTGTAATAAGTTGTGTAATAAGTCTAATTTTCTGTCCCTACACTGGTATCGGTTAATATTGGGTATCGGCAGATACTTAAAGCCAAAGTATCAGTATCAGTATTGGACTGTGCATCCCTAGTCATTTTTTATCAAAACAGAATACATGACAGGATATTACTATATAATTTTGATGAACAGCATTTGAAAACCAAAAGAACCGACCAAACAAACCAACTGTAGTAAAATATGACCACTGACATATGGATGAATTTGCTGACACCACTCATCCACTTCTGGTAATACTCCTACTGTTGCCCATTAGCGCTTTGGTTAACAGCCCAAAATGACTAAGTAACTGAAACGGTAGTAAAAGAGGCTGGCACTTACACGCTGTGGTGGAGAAGGAGGCCGGTCGGGGGCCACTGGGGTTGACGGAGGGCAGGGGGGGCATGCTGGAGCTGGCACTGAGGCTGGGGGCTGATCTGGAATGAGTCTTAGCATCCACAGGCGAACCGGGCATGGCAGGGCTCTTCGTCTCTCGGAGGTCTGCGGGAAGAGAGGGAGAGAGAGGGGGAGGTCAGGCGGAGGGCGCAAAAACCAGAGCCAACGCGACGGATGGACGCAAATTCAAAACAGGACGAGCTGGTTTATTTCAAAGTAGTGAAACGTACAATAACTACCAAGAGCAACATCGTACAGTGTGGAGAGCCAGAGGTGAAAACAGTAAGCTTTTGTATTCAAAGTTAAAAAATTGAGTTTGCTACTTAAACAAAAAATGTTAGCTTTCAACTTGAAGACATAGTGAGATGCCGTATAAAGCATGGTGCTTCATTCTGCTAACAGTAGTAGCAGTAGTAGTAGTAGTAGCAGTAGTTGTAGTTGTAGTAGTAGTTGCAGCAGTAGGTGTAGTAGTTGTAGTAGTAGTTGTAGTATCTTCAAGAGATTCTGAATTTGGGACATACTGGTCAAATAATGGTAAAATGAAAAAAAAAAACATAGTAGCTGCAATATTAATAGTATAAATAGTAGTAATAGCAGTATAAGCAATAGAAGTCGCAGTAGTAGAGGTAGTAGTAATAGCAATAGTAACAGTTGCAGTAGTAGTACTTCTTTCTAATCCATGACTTTTACCTAAAATACATATATTTTCTGTGTATATATTAATCCACTGGAGAAACAAAGTAGGAGAACTGTTCATCATTCAAGTGTGGGAAAAGAGTGGAGGTCAAATTGAGGTCAAAGAGCTACAGAGGCAATGAATATATCAATAAAATTTAATCTGTAATATAAACAGCAGTATTTAATCATTAGCTGTCAATGTTTTCCCTAGTTTTAGTTGGTTGCATTTAACTTGGCAACAGTTTGCACATTCACAACACAACACAGCCTTTTATTGAACACATTGTTAAAAACTGAAGAAAAATTACTTGTTGCACTGCCATTGTTGCAACCCAGTAAATACGAAGCTAATGCTTACAAAGAGAAACAAAAGTCTCCCCAAAAAAGCCCCACTTCACATCACCCAACACATAAGACGGGGGGCACCCACCAGCACCCACCAGCACCCAGCAACCCGCTTCCATCAAAGAGCCAGATGTCGAAAGTTTCGCCCCTCACTCCCAAACTATTCAGATCAATAACAGAAGAAATCCTGAAGACTGCTTTTGTGTGGGAGAAGAATGCCCCCTCATTGAGCTCCCTAACAAACGGGAAAGAAGGGGGGTCAGCAGACATAATGGAGTGAGGGGACGGCGCTATTTCACGCTTTGCTAACAAGATGGTCAATGCTTTTAAATGTTAAAACTTCTCAATATGCTTCTGTCGTTGAATGGGACCACCAGATCAGGGGTTTCAGAAGTGGTCTTTGTCCCCGCTAGAGCCTCGTGGGCCGGGTCCCGTCTCCATTTAGAGTGGATCAGACTTTTCAAACCACGTCAAGAATGGACGATTAATAGACAAGTATGGCGGCGCGGGGGTGAAGGGTCAGTCCGGAGCAGCTTTTTAAATATGGTTTCATGGTTTTAGGGCTTTGGTTTCAATGCCGGTCTTTATGTCTTTTTCATAGCGATGAACTCTGCCCGGCCTTGAGCCACAGGGTCCCAGTTAATAATGAGTGATGTTTTGAAGGTTTAAGCTCAGAGGGGAGATAAAAAGTGGAGGCCTTTGGTATTTGAATATGGAAAGTTCAGTGCCATGTTAATTGTGGGTATTGATTTTGATTTAAGGAAAGAACTTGTTGTCTCTTGTCCTACTCTCATGGGGCAGATATATCAGCAATCCGATATTTCTTTAGACATACATTGCAAAACTAATTCCAGGAACATTCCTATATTCAAACTACTCTAAATAATTGCCCCTAAATCTCAGAATTGCAAATGGAAGAGATTCAGTAATTTGGAAATAGGGTTGTTTAATATTTGAGTTATCTTATATGGACGATATAAACATACAATTTGCATGATAAGATGTGATAAGATCAAAATTATGATCTGGCTTTAAGAAAATTTCATTTTTCTTTGGCATATCGCCCACCCCATTTGTAAAACCATGGAGTGAACTGTATACAGAATGAACATAGCCAGTCCTCATGTGTTGAACTTTCTCTTTCTCAACCTCCATATATAAACTGAAGAACAGGTAAGATCATTTCTATGACCACCAAAAACTTTGAGAAGTAATTACGTTTAGGTGTAATGGTGGCATACAAGGTGAAGTTGAGCGTTCACCCAAGACGAGTTGAAAAATATTTACTTGAACAAGCCCCATATTACTTACTACCTCACCAAATAAAAACCCAATTATTCTACACCATGGTACTAGACTATCTTGAATCATCTTCAATGTCAGATTTTCAGTGTCATTAGCCCTCTTCTTCCTCCATGCTATGGCCAGGCCTGCCTTCGCTCCACCTGTTCAGAGACACATGGGATAGGAAGAAGACCTCACCCCAGACATTTGGACCATGGTTACACTGCGCAACATGTATGCCAACGCTCCACGGGATTCGGCCCGAAAGCACAAAGCCCGCGCACTCCATCCGTATGGCCAGGAAATTAGACTGACATCTCAATAACAGAATCAACAGGGCATATGGCCTCGGTGTCGACACTGTTAGCATATAAACAACTTTATAATGCGCCGCGGATTTGGGAGTAGTTGTTTTATTTGGTGACACATCATCAACACTGGCAGCAAGCAGCCCGTTCCGATCCAAATGGAGTGTCACCATCGTAAAAAAAAAAAAAAGTCTATTGTGCTCGTCCGGCTGGCACCATCCGTGGCAAGCCTTTAAACACACAAATTAGACCCGAGCATATTGCATCAAGCTAACGGAGTCCCATTTTGGCGCAGGGGGAAAAAATAGGTTACAGCTGCGCAATCTTAAGATGTGGAGAAGGTCTGTTGTTAACCACTCCAGAAGTAATGCAGGGGCTGGGGACATCAGGTGCGAGTTTGGAGCTCTGAAAGCCTACAGAGAATTGCTTGTCAATTAGACTGCGCACACTGCTGGATGACTTCATCTGGCTTACGAGCACCTGGGTCCAGTGTCACCGCGGCGACGGGGGAGACAGCTGTTGGCACACTAAAGCGGTCCAGCTAGCGTGAACTCAGGTGAGTGTTGGCTAGAAGGAGGATGGGAGCTGTTTGTCCAGTCTAGAAGCCACCTGTCGTCCTCCGTCAGCTAATGGAACAAAGAGGATGTACGAGAAGTGGTGTAAATCTGGGGGCTTACCTGGAAACATGTGTAATGGAAAGTAGGGTGGGAGATGCTAGGTAGATAGTATTATAATTATCGGAACATTGACGATCATTGTAATGAAAGAAAAATATTTGGAAGAAAAGGGGTTTACGTCATAGCCCACATTTCCATGTTTACAATTAATTGCACTAGAAAGGGATTAACTTGCTCTCAGTGTTTGGGGGATGTAAGTTTGCAAAATTCCAAAATCCTGATTTACCTGCAAAGCCTTATAGTTAAAAGCTTGTATTGACTTGCATGTATAAATCAACAATACAAGTTCTTGTGACTTAATGTAATGATTCTTACTGCATAGTGTTGTAATGATACTAAAATTTCTATGGAAGAGGTTCAATACCCTAATAATAATATCGATTTCTATACCAATCATACACCAACACCTTTTTAAGACAAACAGAATTTTCAACACAAAAACACACTTGTTGTTAGAGCGATCCAGACCATTCAAAAGCTATTCAGGAAAGGTCTAGTTTAATTTGGTCCTCTTTATGTCATTTTTTTCATTGTTTTTTCTTCTCAATTTAGTATCTATTCAATATTTCTTTAGTATTGATTGGGCAGTATTTACATATACAAGACAAGCAACGGTAATTTTGCTTCTTTATCTTACAATTCTTAGTATACGTCCTTACACTTTCTCCATCTAATCCTGCTTGTTCTTGGCCCTGGCTATTTACTCCAACAGGTGTTACTAGATGGAGGAGCCGTGTGGGCAGGCTGTTGTTGTTGCTAGCCAGGTGTCCCTTGTTTGTTCAGCTTCAGGTGACACTCATTTGCATTTAAACATTCAATCGGGCTTTAATTGCCTTGCATGCGCAGGTGAGCGGGCTTACGAACAGAAAGAACAGGGGATTTCCGACCACTTCAAATGAAATCACGCACAAGACGACTCACGTGTGGGTAGGCTAGTATACAATTACACATGGTTTAAATAAATGGACTTCAGGGTTTACTAAGTTCATGGTTTCACTCAGGGGTTGTCCGGAGGTTGGTAGTTGTCAGTGAGGAGGTTGATATAGCGTTGTCCTGCTATCTCTGCGCTGTCAAAGCAGATGAAGTGAGAAGAGACAGAACGCAGGCCACGCTAATTTATCAGGGGCAAAAAGATAAATGGTGGTATGTGCAATGCTACAAGTATGTGTCCCGGGCACACAATCTACACTATAATTCATATAGAGACAAGAAAAGAGATACATTTCACATTATCTGGACATGTTTAAAGTTTAATTTAAAGTTTATTTGGCTTATAATTGAACAATGTTTTACTGTTTGAGGCACTTAGATTACTCATCCATCTGTCACGACATTTAAAAAAAAAAATATAGGAATCTATAGGTTGTAATATATTACAGGCAGGGAAAGCTTATCAAGAAAAAAGTAAAGTAATTACTGACTCGAAAACTTTGAACAAAACATTCTAAAATAAGGGAAAACCAAATATTAAAAGGAACCAAAATGATAATACATGATCACATAAAACTTAAAGAGCTGTGACTAAAACAAGATTCTAGAATCTAAAATCATGTACAGGACAGACCCCTTTACGCCACTTGCCCAACAACTGATGGGCACTGCTGCTCCTCCTCCTCTCCTCCTGTACCATATGGATCTAATCGGCCAAGAGCTGGCCAGCTGGGACCTCCAACAGTCACCTGTGAGGGGGGGGGACTAAAGGCAGGAGGAGAGGGGGAGGGAGGGAGGGTATAAGCTAATGCTATATACTCCCCCTCTCCTCCAAGACGAGCCAAGGAGGGAGAGGGAGAGGGAGGGGGAGGGGGCCAGGCACGAGGCGGCTGAATGCGAGCGAGTGGACTTAAATGCCATGGAGACAAAGGCTGCACCTGGTCCCAGTTCGCCCACAATACAGCACACATCTGTTCCCCTGTCCTGACCCCACACATGCACACAACACACTCCTCAGGCACACACAGACACACAAAATGCAACAACGTCCACTTACAAAAACACATCCTCCAGCAGTAGGTCCAACTATTATAAATGGCATAGATAACAGGTTTGAGTAGTTAACTCATTTGACACCAAAAATACCAATTTAAGAGTTGAGTAGTATGCCCCATTGGCTTCTGCACTAAACTTAATTTGTATTGCTCCCTTGGGACAGACACTTACCCCACTATTGGCTTCGGTGAGGGCTGTTCACTTAATCATTTGCACTCAAGACATTGGATACTTTTTCTAGAATTTATGGGACCCCACTTGTGTAAAAATAACTGTATAGCCTACATTGACTAAGCATTATCTTACATAGCCGATTGCAGTGCCACTCAAACTGTGGTCCCCAGCCTGCGCAGGAGGAGACAGGTGAGGAAGAGTGTCACCTCTCTTAGCTCTGTTTCTATCCTTAAATAAGAAACCTCCTTTGTTGTTGTTGGCCAAGTTGGGCAGAAAGAATTGACCTTGTCGATGTCAAGCCCCTCCCAAGTGTGTTACCATGGAGATCCTCTCACTCACGCATATGAATGTTAGAGGAGGAGTGTGATAAAAATGCTGAATTGATAGGCTTAAGTCAGGTTTCATAAACTACTTTGAATATTTGTTTTTTGTTTTTTCAATAACAGTGCTGTATGGTGATTTTTCTTTTGGTTTTAGTAATTAAACATGAATAAGCTCAATCTTAATCCAATTTTTTTTGTATTGAAGGTGTGGGGCGTGTTTGCACGGTTGAAAAAGTTTGAGAAACAGTGGCCTATTGGTGTGTGGCCCATGGACCACTATGGAACCTACCTGGACAGCTGAGGGATTACACTGATATGAGGCCGCACGGTAATATAAAAGAAAGTACTATGATTATAATGTCTAAATAAAGAGTGTTTTTTATTATCATCGTGGTATTGGAATCAGCATTGAGTATCAAGTCAAAAAAAAACAAAACCAGAGTCACTCAGAGTACAAGTCGCCCATTTTATTTCACCGTTTCACACCACGTATTACTTCCAATAGGCCTAAATATTCTCCAAATATTTTTACAATGCTGAATTTATGGATCAACCAGGAGTTCTTGACAAGCCTCAACAGGAATTTGTCAGTGGAAATGAGTGGCGCCAGATCGGGCCCAAAATGAAGGGGACACAAACAAGCAGCCAAAGAGCCAGAGGGAGGGACTAACAAGGGAAGAAAATACTGTTTTCATTAGGTTTCATCAGAAAGGCTAGCCTGGTTGTCAGACACTGAGCCAAGCTGTTTTTCTTGGCTCCCATTACTACCTTCCAGCCCCGTAGACTACATATTTGGACACAACCCAATATCAACAGTGGGTTCCTCGCTCGCTCGGCTATGGAACGAAATGGAGAGGTGGCGTGGTTGGACAGTAAAAGGCAAGAGAAAGGACGCCTATGTGTAGTAAAGTGAGGAAAAGCTGGGAGCTCATCAAGAAGTAATTGGTAAAGGGTACAATTGAGGGCACTAGGAAAATAAACTTTAGGATCACCAATATGAACTTTAGACGACGAAAAACTGCAAGACAAGCCCTCAAATAACCTTGTCGCGCATTGAGATAATTACAAAAACACTGGACGAACAGAAGGGACCCGGTGATGGAAATGCACTTAGCAGCAGAAAAAGGGAAAAAGAAAGTTGGGCAGACAGACTTCCAATAAAAATCGTGAATGAGCCGTAAAATGCAGATATTTTAGAGAATCTGGCCAAAAATCCATAGGTCTACATAGGTGTAGGTATTTGACACTGACCATATGGACAATAGCACTATTCAGAAATGGAAGAGGTCATTCCATTGATCATAGGAAAAAAATAAACAGTTTCAAAAGCTCCAAGAATGTAGCAATTAGCACGTTAGCATTCTGGCCATGCTTTGTCAATATTGAGGTTAGCTTGTTATGCTATTGCAGCCCCCTTGGGTCATTCCAATTTTGGCCCTGTACCAGAATAAAACAAACACAAAGCTTTGCATAATTGCACGTGGGTTTTGTTTCAGGCTTTCCCGCGAAGAGGTCAAAAATGTTTGTTATTTCGAGTGGCACAGACTTGAAACACATTTTTTTTTTTGCTTGCGTCATCCACAGCTGAGAACAAAGCAAAGTCAATGTGTGTCATGGCGTCCGTATTGGTCCTATTTACCAGGTGTCGGTCGTTTGGGGAGAGAGAGAGGACACTTATCCCAGAAGGAACACACACTAGCGGAGACGCACACCTGTGAGGGATGCATGGTTGGCACACAATGAACAACTGTGACATAACAGGGACAAGTCGGACCTGTCAATCACCGCCTCCCTCCAGCCACGAAAACAACACAAGACGGCCACATTCGCAGACTCTCCCACAGCAGCCCGGGCAAGGAGATTATCTGCCTATCCTGTTTCAAACTTTCGCACCTCCGCGTGACTAATTGGTTTGCCTGCCCATCAATCAGAAGAAGACCTGTTTTTTTTTTTGTCTTTTTTAAACAAAGATATGCACATTTTTTCAGATTGTGAGTGCCATTTATGTTCAAAGATGTTCATTTTAAGTTGTATCTCACCATGTCCTGTGGTATGCGTTAGTGTGGTGATGACTGACGATGGCCAGAAGGGCAGAAGGCACACATTGAGAGCCATGTTTCTGCTAGTCCGGCCTGGGGCAGTTGTGACTATAGAAACAGCTTGCCATTACATATAGTTGCAAATGAGTGAAAGCATAGTGCGCTACATTGTAAAATGAAGTTTCACTGTCAAGAAAATCTCAATGCAAGACTAGGGCGTTTTGAAATCTAAAATATTCTACTGTTGTGTTATAGCCACGGCTACAATGATTAATCCCAATAATTGTGACTAATTGCATGCAGAAACTAAAGCACATGCATCAACACACATGGCAAAAAAAAACTAAATCGAAATCAAAAATCGTTCTAAGACCGTCCATCTAGAAGCCTTCAGTCAGCATATTTTTAGCTTTACCTGGTTAACACTTCTCTATTATAACAAATCTAAAGTCAACAAAGATATGTGCAGCTTAAACTGACAACTGATTTACAGCCCCCTTGATAGCAATAAAAGTTGTATCTTATGCTATTTGAAATATTGGGTAGGAATGCGTTTCTCCTGTGTATTACTACAACCAATCTGCCAAAGCAAGCCAGGACACATAAATATGCAGAACCAGCTTGGCCTTGTGCAGCGGTAGTCTATAAAACATAATACAAACTGTAGACATGAGAAAACAATGAAAAAGCCACTCGGACTGCGTTGCTTCAAACCAGGTGTCAAGGGCCTTAACAGACGAATGGCTCTGGCCCGGGTCCAACCAGATGTGGCTATCATCACCCGCTCAGACCATACTGGAGACATATGGGCCAACTTCTCACAGGGCATGCTGGGAAAGTGATTTGTTTTGGACTTTCATTGGAATATAGTGTAAATTCTTGTGCTAATCTCCCATTCTCGGGTTTCGGGGGATTGTGGCGAAGCAGTAGGTACCAGCCACATATTCAACAAACAGAGCTTTAAGCCAGTTGTATGAGAGACCGTAGAACAACATCTGCTGAGAAGAGGAGATAAGTAAAACAAAGAGACCAGCTGTGCGCTAAAACAATGAAGCAGGGAAGACTGAGTAAGTGGTTGTCATCGCATATGTTCAACCACGAGCTGCCATTTTTGATTTAAAGTGAAATTCTCAGAAAATTTGCTTCTCTGCTAAGCAAATGTTCACTTGATCTCGTCTACGCTTACAAAGAAGAAAACTAATGAGAAAAATGAATGTAATGACTACAACAGACAATTTGCTAGACAGACGCAGCACCACCCATTTCTTATCCGCCCACACAGTGCAGAGACACAAATGTTAGCAGCTTGCCCTTTGGGTTTTACATTGGAAAGTAACAGTTGTTACTTTCAGAAAGAAACATGGTCATATTGTGTTCGCTATAACACCCACAGAAACTTTCCAGAGTTTAACATTTGGTGAAGTAAATGCATGGTTTAAATACATGATGTAATGCCTGCCCCTGACTGCAGCATTTTCAATTAACAATGTAATGTGTTTCCTTTCAAAGTTTTGAATCTTGCAGACAATATCACCGCCAAAAACGGTTATTACAATATTATATTTATCTTGTATGTTGTCCCATTAATCATTCAAGAGTTTGATCTTGCACATTACAGCATTACATTGCAAAACTGTGAAAACCAATCAAAAAGGTGCTTATGCATTCCATCCCCGGCCTAACTGAAATACAGCTTGACAACTTCCAGAGGTCATCATTCAGCTCTTAACCATACACCCACGCACTCAGCCTCTCTGCCTCCTTAAATAAGAGCTCTTGCACGGGTTAGTGAACATGCCTGGAGGGCTGCTGAGGGGTCAACACACCCTCCACAAAACGCTGACCACCAACACCACAACAAACAAGAGAAGGCTCCCATGCAGAGCCAGCAAAGTTAAGTACAAGGAGGAAACTTTGTAGGTGATCCAAACTTCTGACATGTTTGTACTCCCAAACTAGGGCTGCACAATTTGGGAGAAAAAATATTATTCCAAGTACTGAGATTGCAATTTGATATGGTTTCTATACTTTCAGACGGTTTAAGACAAGGACCACTAGACTGAAAAACACCTTTTACCTACAAGCTGCCAAAGCAATCACACCGATAATGTATTCCACCTAATATCTGTTACATATTGTTGCTTGATCTGAAAATCTAAATTATTCAATGATTATTCAATAAAAAGACAGGATTTTTTTTCTTTTGCATATTAGTGCAGAACCCCATTTTTCATGAAAAACGACCGTTGACCATGGCCGAAAAACACTTTCTAGAGAAACAAATGCAGACATATAACCTCTCATTGAACCCCAGGGGCTACATATCACAAGGCTCGTCAGTGGAACTAATAGACCTCTTCCTGAAGGCATCTCCAAAGGCAGCTGCAAGTGTTTGTGTACATCAGAACAAGGGGAGGCAGTCTATGGACAGATTCTTCACATATAAAAGCATGAGTGAGCGAGGGTCATGCCTGTCTGTTTCGCTATTTATTACTACACACTACTACACTCTCCGGGCTCAAGAAGTTCACAGCTGGGAGTGGGGCTTGTAAGGAAGGGAAAGCGCTACAAGACTGAAGAATGGTCGGAGCAGACACTGTGTCTCGCAGACACCTGGTTTACACATGAGCACAAAGCGTGGCGGTTATGGCTCCCAACACTTCAAAGCTGGATAAATGGGCTGTTGAATGTAGCGATATTAATAAGGGAAAAGCACAAGTGGTTTACAATAGTGGACAGAGAGATATACACAATGCTAATAGTTGTACTTGAAATTGAGAAGCCACATCTTTAAGTAGGCTACATATGTTTTGGGTTGATGAGGAAATTGGAGGTAACCCATTTAGACACAGGCAGAATACCAAACTCCATACAGAATGGTTTAAAGTGCATATGAGAGGTTATACTACCAATTTCACTTCCTGGTTGGACACGGGCAGCAGATATTACATACGTATAGAGGTAACCCCCCACACACAGGGAGAACACGCAAACTCCATATAAAAAGGCCTAACCTGGTCTGGGAATGGAACTTTGGATTTTCTTGCAACACTAGTGCGAGCCAATATTATGGGTGTATAATAATGATATGGTAATTATTGATAAACACAACTGTAAGTAACTGTAAGTAACAATCGTATAAGTGTCAAAAATATAGAGGGGAATGCGTGCTAGCATCTTGTTGTTGTTGGTCCCAATCTAGAATAAATGAAGTAATCTAAAACACAACCAGGGTGGCGAATTACAGCAGTTGGAGCTAGTGAAGTGTTGATACTGGACAAGGAGCAAATTTCACCCTAAGCCCAGAACAAATTGGAAGTGGCCACAGATATAAACATAATGCAGAGAGCAGAGAGCAGAGCAGAGCTGGTTGTCAGACGTGACAGTGTCCAGCAGACCAGACAAGGGGCTCTGCTTTTGAGACTGTCCAGCTCCACTTTGTCGCTCCATATCTCTCCTATGGTCTGGTCTGGTCCACTGTGATCCTAGCCAGGTACTTCTGCCTATTCTCTGCTCTCATACATACACAAAGAAGCACAACTGAGAAAACAGAGCCATACTAGGGATGTCACGATATCAATATTAGTGTTACGGCTGATCATGATTATTGGCATCACTATCAAACAACACTGAAATCTGTAATATTCTTTCATTGTTGTCTATTGCGTCACCTTTCCTCTTTATAAAATCAAGTTTTCGGAATGATTAAGTTAAGTTAATGTGACATGAACAGCCACATAAAAAGTACATCAAATTTAGCTTTGCTCTTTTGGACTATAGAATTCAAATGGCTTCATATTGCTTCCGAATTCTCACAGTTATTATTATTTTTTATTTATATTGTGACCTGAATAGGGTTGTCTAAAGTATCGAAACCCATATATTAATCAATACTAAACTTGAAACTGAAAATTAGTAATTGAACAGTTGTAGGTCTTGATCTATATCAGAACTAGTGTAAGACCACATGCCAATATTAAAGATGGTCATTTTCAACATAAGCTAATAGTCTTAACATTCTATTTTCTAAGAGTGTTTTTATATTATCATTGTGACACTGAAATTGGTATTTTAGTATTGTGACAACACCTGTATAATCATGATTACCAATTAACTGAACGATTTTGACACCACTAAGCCAGATTGAACAAAACATTAGGCTACAGTGCTATAATTGCATCATGTAATTCAAATTTGTGACATTTAGTTGCGCTAGGCTCCTCTTTCCCACCAATGTCAAATGTTTTGTAACATATCCCCGGCGTGAACGACAGACACAGCAGTTTGCCTCCTCCTCTCTCCATATGTCTGGGATACAACAGATGCACATGTCTTCCTTACCTAGTTTCTTCTGCTCTGCTTGCCATGTGGAAAAACTGATTACTATCGGAGTAAATGACAGCTGAGGAAGTTCACATATGGAGTCAATCACACTCCTGAGGTTTATTTATCTGCTGGAGGTAGCGCCTTTTTGATCTTGACAAAAAGGGAAAAAAAAAGGTTTCCGCCATTATAATCATCAAATCCAGGTGTGGGGAGATCTAACGTTTGCCAAGAGTGAAATTGAGACTCCAATAATGACAGGAGGAGGCAGAAGCATTTTCACTTTGTTGTTTCTGGCTTGTGGTGATAGGTTTGAGAGCCACAGGTTTTGACCAACATTCAAACTAGAATCAAATCTGATACTATTTCACAAAAGCTCCAGAGTTTGTTTTTTTGTTTTGTTTTGTTTTTTTACAATTGGCAATTTCAGGAACTACAGCAAACGTCAAAACAAGCAAAATGAACCATGTAGCCTATATTATAATATTAAGATGAATTAAAGCAAACAGCCTAAATCTACAAACAACAAACCCCCAGAAACCTTGCATTGTAACTGCGATGCATAATGCTACATACATACATCTGCTACATAATGTAAACATGTTGATGTAGATTTTTAAGTATATTGACTTGACATAACCATTCTACTTGCGTTGATATGAGTTAGGGTTAGATAAGATAAAGTGAACAGGATGAGGCACCATCTGCACATGACACAACCCTAACAAAACATCCATTTTAAAAGTAGACAAATCAAAATGTGTAGTTAAATTTAACCCGCAAACTCGAGTGCGTAATCTTACCTTCTCTCTAGTAGAGTCCACTCTTTAGTCCTGGGTGAAAAACAGCTGCGGTGGTCGGCTCGTGCTTTCTTATCCTGTTCCTTTTTGTGACTCCACGCCTTCATATGTCAGGCATGTGTTTGCATTCCCACATATGCGCGCTCCAGTGCGGCTAGAGCCCGAGCCAGAGACGCAGATGGCACCCAGATGGAGGAGGACAGATAACCCGATCCGCGCTACGTCTATGCACCAAACAATCTCGTTTCGATTTTTGACAGTCCTTGACAAAAAAAACCGACTTCTTGTTAGCTTTTCCACTGCTTCTTTCTTCGCTTTCTTATCTCTCTCTCCGGACTTGCATCCTCTCTTGTCGCTTGCTGCACACTCGATCCCACTCGTGCGGCTTTGACTCCGCCTCTTTTCCCACTCACTGTTTTGATGGGCCGGCTGCTCGTGTGACGTCACAACCCCCAGTAGCTCCGGCCCCTACGTGAGTCCCAGCCAATCGTGACGCGGCGCTCGCTACTTCTATTCAAACCTGCATTCACCGGCATGGACCCTGCAATTAACATAACTAATTGCTTTGGCACCTAAAGGCTAAACAAGAGGCCGTGCCAAGGGGGACAAAAGCGTGTGCGCGCATGCAAGGCCCCACCCCAACCCCCCCTCTGGAGAAATGGGGATCTGTCTTTAAATGTTTATACTGGCTACACCTCCTTTCTTGCCTTTCATTTGAATGCCGTCCTTTGTCTCATTACCCCAACAAGGAGACAGAGAATGAATAAGTCATCTTTCCATCATGGTTGAAGTTTGTCACTTACTCCTTGTAGAAAGACAACATGGGAAAAGTTCTCTGCAGAAACTCTATTAACATAGGGAGTTAACATTTGTTGCTAAGCTAGGAGTAATTAAGACATTAATCAGATTTTAATTAGGCAAGTAGCGATGTAAAGACCAAGGATGTGTGAGAATCGACAGGCACTTGGCTTTGTAAACAAACAAGCAACTGCTATTAAATTTATTAGGCCCCAGACACGCTTGGGAAGACCCCTCTTGTTTACTGACACTGTTTAGAGTTCTTCTAATTAAGTCTTTGCTAATATTGAACTCCAGTACTCGGTGTAGACTACTTCTCAGCGAGCCAATTTAATTTATGGGACCAAGTGGTTACAGATAGAGCCAAACTAACGTGACTGATAGGCCTATTATGCTTTGCAGAGTGCAGTCATCGTAATAACAAATATATTTTATTTGCATTAATAACTCACGTTTTTTTGGGGCTTTTTTATAGATGCAATGTTTGAACAGTGCACCATTAGGCTGTATAATGATATATGTATTAGCTATATGTGGCAGTAGATAGCCCACATATCATATCACATATAAATATATCAATATAATCTTGACTGAATTTGCTTAAAAGCTGTGTACTACTGTGTTTAAATTGTCAAGAATAAAACTTCCTTTCCTTTCTTAATAGAGGTTGTTTCTATTTTCTAATATAATTAATAAATTCCTATAAAAATGTAGAAATTTGCACCAGGCAAGACAACCCATGCACAGTACAGCTACATACCTGCTACACAATTTCTTCCAACATATTACGCATTACCAGCTTGCTTTCCTAAATATAGTTCTAGGTCACTATGCCTTGCCAAACATCAGATCTGACAAAATAATCACTTTAATATCCTTTACTGTACCCTCTCTCGCTGCCTCTCTGTATTTGACTTTCCAAACTAAAATGCAGAAGTTGATTAATTCTCAGGCATTTTCTTTAAAAACGTTGAAATTTGCACCATCAAACGCTTAAACGTTAAACTATTCCACAATTTCTTACCACACATTACGCATTACCACCTAAATATATTTCTAGGTCACTATGCCTTGCCAAAGATCAGCTCTGTCTAAATAATCATCTTTAATATCCTGTAGTCTCTCTATCTATCCCTCCCTGCCTCTCTCTGCTCGTCGGCTTGCCCTATTCAGCGTGCATCTGGTCGGACAGCAGGCTCAGAGGAAGGCCAGGTGGCTGAGGGCTGTAGATGGGGGGGGGTTGGGGGGGGCAGGGGGGGGGGAGCGGA
>KN472922.1:48801-67104 GCA_000787095.1 Periophthalmodon schlosseri
CTCTCTCTCTCGCTCTCTCTCTCTCTCGATGAAAGGCAGGCATTGAGTCTTCAGTGGCATTCCAAAACCTCAGGCCGCGGCTCCACAGTGTCTGGCTATTCAACACTGCTGGGAGCCATTAGTTTAAGTAAGGCCCTCTTCGCCTCCTCCTCTCTCCCTCCCTCTCTCTCTCTCCCTCCCTTCTTCTCTCCTCCTCGCCCACTGGAAAACCCTCAGATCTCCTGTTACAGAAGGGGAGGGAAGACATGCAGTCTTTGGTGGCTTTCTGTGTATGTGGCGCAGAGGTGTTTGCAAACTGGGGTGTGCGTACGAATGGTGGGATGCATTTTGTTTTGAAAAAAAAAAAGTTCAGTAAAAACATCTCGGAGATGTCGAAGAGTTCCTATAAGAGTGACAATAATTATAAGATTTTTTTGTATAATCTTGGGATACTTTTATGTAGTATACCATACTCCATACAACTGTACAACAACTCACCCTTATGTAATAGATAACCCTATGTCATGTCAAATCACTGTTTTGATTCTTCTAACCCACCTCTTGTATTTTGTGCTTACTATCATTTTACCTGTATATATACAATTGTATATTTGTGGCTTATTTGACATCAATCCCTTGCGGTTTTTGCTCATATATAAAGAAGTGGACTAAGTGAGTGTGACATCACCCATAGCATTCGGCTCCAGTCAAATGAAGCTCATTGAGGCTAGAGCAGTTATAGGGGCAAATTTGGAGCCGAGTTCCATAATAGGAATTCCGACTACGAGTATCATAGCAACCAAAGAGCCAATCTGGAGTGAAGCTGTTTAAGGTAACGCCCATGCCGCAAGTTTAGCAGGGAGCAGACACTTGCTGTCAATCAAACCTGTTGCTAACACTAGCGGGAGCAACCTCGGGGAAAGAAGGTGCTTGATTTCCATCCATCCATTTTCTTCCGCTTATCCGGGGTTGGATCGCGGGGATAGCAGTCTAAGCAGGGACTCCCAGACTTCCCTCACCCCAGACACGTCCTCCAGCTCCTCCGGTGGGACCCCAAGGCATTCCCAGGCCAGCCGAGAGACATAGTGGCTCCAGCGTGTCCTGGGTCTTCCCCGGGGCCTCCTCTCGGTGGAACATGCCCGAAACACTTCCCTAGGGAGGCGTCTAGGAGGCATCATGATCAGATACCCGAGCCACCTCAGCTGGCTCCTCTCAACATGTAGGCTGCTCCTCCTAGATCCGAGGTTCGACTATTGGTCGGATTCTCCTCTCCAGTACCCTTGAATAGACCTTACCGGGAAGGCTGAGGAGTGTGATTCCCCTGTAATTGGAACACACCCTCCGCTCCCCCTTCTTAAACAGAGGGACCACCACCCCGGTGTTGCCAGTCCAGTTGTACTGTCCCCAACCACCACCTGTTGCAGAGACGTGTCAGCCAAGACAGCCCCACAGCATCCAGAGACTTGAGGTACTCTGGACAGATCTTGTCAACCCCCGGAGCCTTGCCACCGAGGAGCTTGCCAACCACCTCAGTGACTTGAGCCAGGGTGATGGACGAGTCCGCCTCCAGGTCCCCAGTCTCTGCTTCCTCCTCAGAAGACGTGACGGTGGGATTGAGGAGATCCTCAAAGTATTCCTTCCACTGTCCGACAACATCCCCAGTCGAGGTCAGCAGCTCTCCGCCCGCACTGTAAACAGTGTTGGTGGAGCACTGCTTCCCCCTCCTGAGGCGTCGAACGGTTTGCCAGAATCCCTTTGAGGCCGTCTGATAGTCCTCCTCCATGACCTCCCCGAACTCCTCCCAACCCTGAGTTTTTGCCTCTGCAACCGCACGAGCCGTGGCACGCTTGGCACACTGGTACCCGTCAGCTGCCTCAGGAGTCCCACAAGCCAACAAGGCTTGATAGGACTCCTTCTTCAGCCTGACAGCATCCCTTACTTCCAGTGTCCACCACCGGTTTCAGGGGTTGCCGCCGCATGTTTGATTTGTCTCTTATTAATCTTCATATCTTGAGTTACAGACACAATAGCGAAATTAAAATACCAGGATTCATGTAGAGCGGGCTAATACGAACATTTTAAGACCAAAATGAGGAGCCTGACAGCAGCAGTAAAGTGAATTGGAACCAGAGTCGATAGAGCCAGTAGTGCTCCCATGCTCACTTCTTATTTGGAACGCGGTGGCTAGCAGGTTAGCTATGTCCATTTATATATACAGTCTATGATTTTGCTACTTATTTTGAATTCATTATTAACATTTATATTTTTTGCTCTTTGTTATTATATTATATTACATTATATTGTAATGTGTGAGCTACTGTGTCCAAATAATTTCCCTTTTGGATCTATGAAGTTCATCTAAGTCTAAGTCTCTAAGTCTAAGTTTAGTCTGGGTTCATTTTTGGCAGTGTTTTGGCTTGTCGTTTGTTAACACATTAGTTTGATTTATTGCTGGCCAATTGGATAATCCTAGTTAAGTCCTTAGTCTAGATTCTGTCCTGTTTAACACCTATAGTTCCTTAATGGTTCTTATTTCATTTTACAAGGCCAATGTCTTGCTTTATCTACAGTATTGCCATTGGCACATTTTAGCGTATCATGCTGATAGTAGTAGTAATAGTAGTAATAGTTGGTAGTAGTAGTATGAAATTCCATGTTTACAAGAATAGACTAGTGATAGTAGTAGTAGGTATGAATGGCATAGGAAGTAGTAACTAGTATTAGTGGTTAGTACTAGTTAAAGTAATATGGTAGTAGAAGTAGTAATAGTCAAAATATTGTACTGGTGTCAAGGTGCGTGTTTACAAGGTTAGACTAGTGACACTAGTAGTAGTACTAGGTAAAGGTGGTATAGAGGCAATAGTAGCTATTAGTAGTGGCTAGTACTAGTTGAAGTAGTAGTGGTAGCATAATAGTAATAGTAGAAGAAGTATGAAGTTGTTTAAGTTAGACTAAAGCAGTGATAGTAGTAGTTAGTAATGGTAGGTAGTTATAGCTAGTGTAGTAGAAATAGTAGTTACAATAGTAGTAGACTAATAGTAGTATGAAGTTGCAAGTTTACTAGGTTAAACTGTAGTAGTGATAGTAGTAGCAGTAAAAGTATATGAATGAAGTTGCGCGTTTACAAGGTTAGACTAGGTGAAAGGAAAAGTTAGACGAAAGGCATAGCACTCCAAGTTTATGAGCAACTGGTCACACGCTCTCCTGGCTGCATCTTCTCCAAATATTTCCAGAGTCAAAGAGAAGCCAATTCCAAAGCCAGACGCCAAACCCTCTCGCCAAAAACTCCTCTTAAACTCCCAAACAACAACCACACTCTCTTCTCTCTACTCACTTTAAGAGCTATCGTTTAACTTAAGTACCAGATACAGTGTAATGGGCAAAGCTGTCTGCTATGCACTCCGCGGCGCTAAGTCCGTAAACGCAGCAATTTGCTAATTAGAAAATGACACCGCAAATCAGACGTCTGTGCGCACTGGCGGACTCAGCGCGTCGGCCGCACATAAAATGCATAATTCTAATAAACAAGTCGGCGTTCAGGGGAGTTTATGTCTAAAAGTGGTGCGTGAGGGTGTGAGCTAGCTAAACGGTGAGCAAGACGGGCCCACACACAGATGTATACAGAAAGGAGCTACTGTTATGCTGTGGCGATTTTGTGCTACATGCTAAAGGTGACGCTTTTGTTTGAGATTAGACTGAGAGTAGTGATGAGCGATACCAGTGATATTTGTTTTAATCTGATAAAGTAATATGATAGCAAGTATTGCGATGTTTTTTGTTTTGTTTTGGGTTTTTTTTTGCAGATAAACAAAAATAATGTATTGCATTTTTTATATTAAAAAAACAACAACATTTATTTGAGAAATTTTAAGTACAGATTTATTTTTATTCCATTTTTGCAAGAGAATTAATACTTTTCAATACCTCAGTCAGGATTAATGTATCACTATTTGGTATTGATAAACTCTATATATTAGAGAAATGAAGCAGCATCATATTGGGTTAAAAGTTGGCTCAACGACTAAATGGTGACTGGTTCAATCCTCATCTGACATCATAGTGTCCCTGGGCAAGACACTTCACCTGCCTAAATTATCTCTATCAAATAAAAATCGTCTAAAATCGACTAAGTAGTAGTTTAAAAATAGTAATAGTTGTAATATTATGAAGTGGCATGTTTACAAGGTTAGACTATAGTAGTAATATTAGGTGGTAGTAGTCTTAGTGCTCAGTAGTAGTGACAGGTGATAGTATCTGCTAGTACTGGCTTGAAGTAGCCAAACAGTAATAGCAGAAGAAGTATGAAGTGGTGTTTAGGTAAGACTAAAGTAGTGATAGTAGTAGTAGTAGTTAGTAATGGTAGGTAATCATAGCTAGTGTAGTACAAGTAGTAGTTACAATAGTAGTAGGCTAATAGTAGTATGAAGAAAAAGAACTCAGAGCTAATATTTCAAGTAAGCTTTATAGATAGCTTAGATTAAGGTCTTAACTATTCATGAAATACGGTTTCCTGTCATAGGTGCCATTTTGAGGACTTTTGACAACTCATAAGTTAGATTATTGTTTTGAATTAATGAGTGAGCAGATCACATTTTTTATCAGAATGAAACCCACAAATAAACTTTACAGTATTGTGTCATTTTTCCTCATTCTGCTTCCAGCATTTCTACTTTAAATGTACTGTATCTGTATTGATTTATTGTGCAAACAAAATTGGCAGTCAGAGCAAAACAAAGACGAGACACTAGCCTTAAGCTGACTCCAAAACTAACTGATAAAGTCCCAGTAGGTCAAGGGCACACAGTCAGGCATGTGCAGCAGATATCTGGGTTGAACTGCAGAATCCTTCCAAATAGTTTACATTTTTGCTACACTGATTCTGCCTATAAATAGCCTAACATTTAACAGTTTATTATGATATGGGAATTATTCAATAAATCAGTAGAATATGTCAAGCCAATCTAAACTATCTAATCATAACCCCGTATTTTCCTGGGAGTGGGGAATGTGTCATAGTTTTAATGTTTACACTTTGAGTTATTTATGGACACACAAGGCATGTAGAAATGTAACCACCTGAAACCTGAATTAGCTCTTGCCTTAAGCACATAGTAAAGGTGTCAAAACAGCAATCACTCATAATGCGGTTCCCAGGTCTCATTAATATAGTCTCTGGACTAATATAATAATAATTCACAAGTAAAATAAAAATAAAATGAAAAGTTATAAGGTATACTGCATTTCTGGTGGGGGGGATCTGCTTATCTCCATGGAGATGTTGCTTTACTTTGAATGTTCCACAGTATCAGTCTGGGCCAGCAGCCTCCTGGACTACCAACCACATTCTCGTACACTACATTAATATGCAAGATGGGTGAAGTGTCTTGCCCAAGGACAACTAGTATGGCACATTATTGGTTTTCCTGGAATGTTCCACAGTATGCCATTAGTCTTATTTATCTCCATGGAGACAAACAGGTGACCCCACCAGGCCACATTAAAGATCAGATCTGCAGAGATGGCTAAAATGCACTCAGTTACAAGTACTGCTACTAAAATTGTACTTAAGTAAAAATAAAAAGTACAAATACAAATACTCAGTGTAGTTACTACAACAAAGATGCATGTTTCCAAGGGTATTTCTGAGCAATAAAGACACTTGCAATTGCAAGATAGACCCATTTAATACCATACTGATGATCATTAGGCAAAGTAATAACATCTCCATGGAGACAAACTGGTGGCGCACCCTTCGCCAGAAAAGTTCCATAGTGCACTTTGAACCCATGCCCCACCTCCCTTGTCAAAACCTTCACACTGACCTCCCTCTTTAAAATACACATTCCCAGTAGGTTGGTAACTTTTCTTTCTTTTTTTTTTACACACATATCCATTACATTAACATCTGTGTGTTTTTTGCACGACGCGTGTGTATGCATGAAGTGTGACTCTGTCTAAACTTCCACCTCTCCTCCTCCTACGCCCCCCCTCCCTCCTTAGGTGCCCCTCCGCAGCTGTGTTATGTATTTCCCTGTCGATGTCCACACCTGTGCGGGGCAGGTGGCTGGGTCTGGAGCCAAGCCCGGAACACCTGGCCTACTACTGCAAACACAGAGATATCCTGCAGGAATGTAGTTTGCGTATGTGTGTGTGTGAGTGTGTGTGTGTGTGTGTGTGTTTGTGGAGGGACGAGGGGGGAGGTGTAAGTATTTGGGATTTCTGAAAGGCTCAATTAAAGCGAAGGGAAGCAGATAGTGGATACCTAAACTCCCTAAGGATAGGTTAGGCCCGGGGGATGTTTCAACTCGTCAAACTGAAGTGCAGCAGTCTTTATTAAGTGCTTGAGGGAAGTGGAACAAATGAAGGCATTTTGATTTGAGTGTGGAAAAATGTCAACTATATAGCAAATGGAAAGGATATTATAACACAACTATATGTCACCAGATATTATTATACATGGTCAAATCAGACTGACATAGCAATCATTTATTATATATTTGTAATAAAATGGAAAAACTGGTTATGTTTACATTTTGTGTTTTGATTCCAAAGATTTCTATCCAAAAGAAAATGAGCTTCACTTTGGGTTGCCAGATTTTATCGCTAAAACTAGTCAGCTACAGCAAAGTTATAGCAAGTTACAAGTCAGATTTGTGGAGAGTTGAGCCCACTCATAACAAAAAGCTTTTAAAGCACCTGCAAAACACTTGTAATAAACCTGAATAAATGCTATATAGTAAAGTTTAATGCCATACTCTGGAAAATTCCAAGCAAAATAATAACAATCTGAGACAAGCAGATGGCGTATGCTCTACCAGAAAAGTGACATAGTGCACCTTTAAACTTATATAATCATCAACATGAAACACAAGCAAACACAAATTGGTTGTCATGGGGCAGGGGTAAGGCTAAGCTAGAACTGCCCAAAATGTACTGATTACTTGGAAAAGCAATGGGAGAAATGAAACTCAAAACAACTGCCAAGACAGTGATTCAGTTACATCGAAATAACAATATTTGGAATGAAGAATGACTTACCCTCCAAGATGCCATATGCCACTGATTAATTACCAGACATTTGAATGGATCTCATGGGAGTGTTGTTGGTGTATTGATTACTTCCTGTACAGTATTTTTTTTTTTTCTAAAACAAAACAAAAAGTTACATCATCAGCATATTCAACATCTCATTTACATTGATCATTTGAGTTTCAGACGTTCTAAGAACTGCGTTATTTGCTCTCCGCAGCACAAAATACACTGAAGCTCTGAAAGTTTTCACAAATTGGTTTAAATTGGACTAGGCCACTTATCCGGTTTGCCTGGCACGCATGTAAACAAAGTGACTGTTCCTCTTCATTATTTTGTATGGATTTTTCTCACTCAGACATCAGGGCACTGCAGCAGTCCCTGGGAGTTTGATTTGGCCCCATAACTCCAATGACTTCTTTTAATTTGTTGCCATAGAACAAAAAGCAAAGACAGCAAACAGAGACACCAGCTGTGGACTCCACACACAAACATGGACCTACCCGGAGTGCCGCGGATAGCAAAAGTGCAACAATTTTCATGTTTTACACAGTTTATTTGTGTCTAATAGCTGCAGAGAACGTCTTGTTTCCTGGCAACAAACAACCCAAAATAGAAAGGAAAGAAAAGGATACTTATTTGCGCTATAGGTATAAGGGAACGATGACGATGATGTAAACTATTTTTGTTAAGTATGTCAAACATGGATAAAAGGAGATTGTTGTGCCAGATAGGATATAGATCGGACATAGAAATATGTATCAAATCAATACAAAATGGAACAAACGTCACATTTGTTGACAAAATCTTTATTGCGGAACAGCTGAAAGGATTGAAAATTAATCTTTTCTTGCACACTGGCCACTAGTCCTTTTCAAAATTACAAGCAATTTTGGGTTTTAACTACAATTTTGATAATCATTTGGTGTCGGATATGTAGTAATTATACTTCTGGTTTAAAGGTGCACTATGTAACTTTCCCTGCTATGGAGATGTTATTGCTTTGTCAAAAATGTTCCGCAGTTAAACTTGCCTGTCTTATATTTATTCAATTAGCAGGTGTTTTTATGACTCAAAATGACCTTGAAAACATGCGCTGTTACTGGGAATGGGCTTGTTTCTCCACAGATCTGACCTGTAACTTGGCGTGGTGGTGCCATGTGATGGAGGTACCATTGTGTGGAACAGTAATAGCAAAGTAATGACATCTCCATGGAGATAAACGGGTGGAAGACACCAGGAAAGTTACATAGTGAATCTTAAAGCCATAATATTATAGATAAAAGTAGATTGAATCAAGGTGCATTTTATTTATTTATTTTGACATCTTTCTTATTAAGTAGCATGCTATAAAACAATCAAGATAGTGGGCAAAAATCTTTTCTTTTTAAAACAAGTTAATCTGATTGTACTATAGCTGCGCTGTGGTGTTATGTTTGATATTCACAATAGAATCCATACAGCTGGCTGTCAGGTGTTGACAGATCAGATGCACAAGCAGCATGGAGCCCAGCGCAGGCCAAATGGAGTGAGCATAGATAGATGTAGTTTGGAGCTAACATGGACAGACCTTTATGTTGTTGACTTTATTTTTCATGTAGAGAAATTTGTCCTCTGCATTTAACCCATCGTTCAACAACCACCTGTGGACAACCTGTCAGGAACAGCCAGAGACCATAATACAGTGCTGCGGAACCCATGTCCACGTTTTGAGGTAGGGTTATAGAAGGTCACAATGTTTTGGGTCCCAGTCTAAGTTGAGGCCAAGTCAATTTTCTGTAGGTCTCTCAGTCCGAGTCCTTATCATATAACTGAGTCCAAGTGTCAAGTCCTTATCATGTAACCAAGTCCGGGTCACAAGTCCAGCCCATTTAAAAAGAGTTTTCTTATTATTTTACAATCTGTGCTCACTATGTTGACCCTCCTGCATATTATCAAAGCTTTAAGCCAGCTTTGAACTAAAACCCATCATTTAAAAACACCTAGTCATAAGTCCCAGAAGGGAGTTGAGTCAGGGACTCAAGTACTAGCCCGCATCTCTAGCTGGAGGATTAGCCAATTGAGCATAATATCAACAACCCATCTTTACATTTTGAGCCAGGATCTTGGTCAGGAGTACCTAGCTGCAGGATTAGCCTATTGTGCATGTCTTGGCTTCAAAAGTTGATATGGAAATGAGTTAAACAATACAGAAAATGCTGGAACTTCAACAATGCTTGCTAACTCGCATACATTCCAAATAATAAACGCTTTAGCAGCGAGAACATTAAAAAAGCATATTGTAATGATAAGTTCTTTTGAGTTGCTTTCTTTTACCTTAGCTTCTGTCTGAAGTATAGATGCTTTGTTAGCACCCACTATTCTCCACTTAGCGCAGAAGGGGCGTATAAATACTCAAGGCACAGTCATAGACCAATACGGATAAAGAATTGTGTCTTTTGTCCATGATGATTTAAATAAAGCACTTTAAACAGGGCGGGACAATAGAGACTTTAATCCCCTTTAGTTGAGTGTTTGAAAAGCCATGTGACAAATATGCAAAAGAAGTCCGGAACGCAGCGAGACGCCTTTAGGACTAGTCAAATGTGTCAACTCGATGTTTATGCTGCACAATGATACGTGAAAGCAGAGGACACAGATGAAGCGGCAGCTGGCGAACAAAATGACGAGTTCTCAGAGACGCGGTTTTTGCATTAAGGCCAGTGCTGTTAACCAAAGCTGTCACCAAGCTGGAAGTTCACTTTGTAAAACTGTAAAAGATCCTAAATATACCCTTCCAGCGTTTGTAAAAAGAATACTTGCATTGTAATGGCTGGTACCATTTCTCACATTAGCTTCAACTACTACGACAATACTATTTCAATGGTAATGTTAGCCTTATCCCCCAAACATTGCAAACTTTTGGCGACTCCACCACACGTGACTAACACCAGTTGGTTGTTGTAGCAGTTAGCGTGAAAATTAGCATATATGCCAACAATCACATAATAAACATTTCTTATATTGTACGTTATGCAAGACAACAATGCACCAAAATATAGCAGGTCATGACAGTTTGCAAATTAAATTTAACTTTTATTTTGTCAAACACCACAAATGAATTTTAGAAACTGGAGCTGGAACGACTGGAGCGTTGTCTGTGGAATTTTGTTAAACAGCTAGTACTTTTAATGGCAAGCACTTTTAAAAAAGAGCCAATGCAAAGTGTGTTGCCATGTGCTACAAGGCGCTGACTGAATAAACAAATAACGTAATTAGACAGTTGATGACATCATGACTATTTCTACTTTGCTAATAAAATGTGTTTACTGCCTTTACTGTGGTTTGCATGACATCGCACGTGAACCATACTGTTTACACTGAGAATAGAGGTTAATAGCTACATTTAATGCGAAATCAACTTTTATGAGCTTGTAACATTGTTTCCTCATTAAAAACCTATATTCTGAATGGCATGTGTTTAGTTTCATTCATGAGTATTAACATAATAAAGGCTTTACCCCCTATAGAGCTAAAAAAAAAAAAAAGTATTATGATGTCATTAGCTGATAATGCAGGAAGTACTTCTCTGTGTTTTCAAAATTCATACATCCTCTTACATCATTTTAAGCATTTGAAATTCCCTTAACTAAAATCAACTTAAGCTAGCTGCTATTATTTTAGTGAGCTTACATGGTTAAACAGTCTAGTGAGTTAAAAATGGAAATGTTTACATAATTATCATTAAAAAAAAGTTTATTATCATAAATATCTTGTTAAGATTTTTGTGAACTTGTGTGAATTTGTGGACCTTGCTACATATTTTGGGTATCCCTTGTAAACAGTTCTAGTGAAAAAGTCTTGATAGTGCATAATATAGAGCCCTTAAGAAGAACAAAACCAGTTTACATTTCAAGTGCTGTTTTACCCATGTGTGGACAGTACCAGCCTCCCTCCTCTCCTGTTCTGTCCTGTATAGCTGCATGGCATTTGTGCTAGCGGAGTGTTAGCGGTTCTCAGCATACGCGCACATCTGGATCCCATCCCTGTGGCCGCTCCATGCAGCGCCGCACCAAAACAAGGAACAGCTGTGCACGGCTGGCTTCAATTAGCCTCACATTCTCCCTGACAGCTAATCCCTTTCTGTTTTCCCCTTCAACTGCTCGGTCAGAACTTGTACTTGTAATTTTTCTCTTTTCTTTTTCAGCTTTGTTTAAGGTTGCCACAGTGTCTGAAGTAATCGGCTTGGGAACGCGGTGCCCAATTGGAAGCAGACAGGAGGGTAGAGAGCTTGCACGAACTCTAGAAATGACATGGCGTTGTTTGATGAAGCAGTGGTTTTGGAATCGGACTCAAGACTCAAAGAAACCCGATAACCGTTAGCAGACGAGAATTATTTTCATTTCCGAGCTTTGCGTTGCCCTGAGAATTTGTCTAAATCTTGGGTGATTTTCGCTCAACGTCAGGTTAATTTATATACGACACAAGCAATAGTTTTAATTGTACATTGCCAAGACTGGAAATGCTCGGCACCTGGTTTTAACTAAGCACATGGCTAAGAGGTTTCCATTGGTAATTACTGCAGTGATGAATGTGTTTCGTATGGCAATGAGTTATTTAAGCTCAACTGTTAAACTGAGTAGCTTCTTATTCCTTAAAGCTGTGTGTCACAAGTTATATCCTGTGGCTGTTGAGGAGATGTCAGTGTTTAAACCTCATTACATTAAAATTGTTTAAAAAAAAGAGCAAAGTAAATACAGACTGTAATTACTCAATTAGAATAAGTTGGTTTGGCTAATCATTACAATAATGTAAACTTTAACCAATGCAAAAGACATCATTCTAAAATTATTTGCACCATGTACTGGAGGTAATATCAGGCAATACAATAAGCAACAGGGGCTCAGTGGTAGGAAGGTGGTTCAATCCCAGCTCCAACCAGTGCATATTGTTGTGTCCTTGAGCACAACACTTCACTCTCATTAGTATGACTCGTGTGTGAGTGACTGCTGGTGTTGGAGGGAACATAGATGCAGATTGGCAGCCGTGCTTCCCTAGTACACCCCAGGGCAACTATGGCTACAGCATAGCAGGTAGATTACAGCCACTCAATGTGGGAAGTGAACTTTTGATGTTGGAAAGTGTAAAGTTGGTGCTGTGAGATATGGCTAAAGCTGGAGTAAACTTTATTTGCATCCATTTCACTCTACACCACGTTTTATATAATTATATAATAGTTTTGATTTTGATGTGCATTGTTAAACAGGAAATAGCTGTTGCTTACATGTGCTAGCTTTGTTTTGCTAAGCATGTCAGCTCAACATGTAAGTTGGCATCACTGGAAGTACGGTGGTTCCAAGCACATTCTTCAGTTTATTACAAGATCAAGTCAGAATTTGGTGAAGGTACTACCTTGGGAGGGCCGTTAAGGGCCACTTGGGACCCTTCAAACAGGCCAGTACGGTTCACCTTAGACAGTGGAAAAACTTACGGACCGTACCAAAGCAAACCCATGGAAATAAGGTCATAGAGAACCATTGGCGTAGACTAAGTACATTACACTTCAGTTCTCAGACCTGGACTCAAAGCAGGGATCATCTGGCCCGGTGTAGCAATGAAGAACACAACTCCAAATGTAACATTGACATTTGATCAATGCCATGTCAAACACATGCTGTAATCAAACCCAAAGCCTGTTCTGTGTCTTAGAACTATGCCAGTCGCTTTATTGTGGCTAGAATTTAAACAAACAATGCACTGCATAAACTTAAAACAATGATTTTCCCTCAAAAGCCGCAAAAAGTCTTAACCACTGGCCAGACTGTCATCGCTCAGAAGCTATCAATCAAATCCTGGTACAGGCTCAGTTTTGCACCATCTTGACTCAGCTAAACGACAACAGAGTCTCCAACTTTCAACTCAAGCCTTCAATGGGAAATGGGAGACAGATTTGGTGTAAGGGAGCTCTTCTAAGGGACTTGATGAGCAAATGTGGAAGGTTGTGCAGTCATTGTAGCCTTGAGGCCCGAGTAAAACACTAACAGGTGGCGGCGCTGGTGGAAAAGACCCACGCAGAGAGCAGAGGGAGTGAGAAGGAGACTGGGCCCGATGCCTGATATGCACAAACACACAAGCATTTAACGCAGTGCAGCCAACTATATGTGAAAGAACAGGACTACCCTATATATAATGTACAGCTTGTGTTTGGTCCTGTGCTTTTCAAAGATATAACGAATTTGCTTGAAAGTGTAATAGAACTTGGATATGGAAAGGATATGCTTCAAGAGTTATATCGCCAGGGTTTACTTGTTAAGATGTTTTTGATAAGTTTTATAATAATTTTAAAGGAGCACTGTGTAAATTTTTGGTGGTGGATCAACTTTTTTTTTAACTCCATAGTGATGTTATTGCTTTGTCTGGAATGTTCCGTAGTATGGCATTGAACATACAGTATATCTTGCATTTTTCGCTACTGTGAGCGGGGCCGCCTCTCCACAGATCTCACTTGCACCAGCAACGTTCTCTCCATGGAGACAAGATGCTGGTTGAGCCTCCATCGGGAAAAAAGTTATGTACTGTATCTTTAAATAAACAGTCCAAAAAGGAGAACCACAATTGAAACACGGTTTGTCCAGAATCAGAAATAAAATCTGTTTTTTTGTTCCAATTTGGATTATTCTTTCACTCTCCTCCTTGGCGATAAGATCTTGTACCCTCCTCACACTACTAAAGCTACAGATGCCCTGGGGCTTACTTACAGAGACATGGCTGCTGATCTGTGCCAGTGGCTTCTCTGACCACCACCAATCACTCACAAACCACAGCAATACTTAGTCAAGGTGGATGAACTGTCTTTCCCAAGGACACAAAACCAGTAAATGCACATTTCTGAGCTGGAATTGAACCGCCAACTTTCTTGAAATAAGATGACTTCTCTGTTGAGATATTTCAATAGAAGTAACACCCCATTTAACTGCGCACTACGTGACTTTTCAAGCAGGTAGCAGACCCTCCACTAGAAAAGTTATATTTAGCACACCTTTTTGTTAAACAGCTGATAGTTGAGCATATAGACTGTATCTATAAATGGATGTAGCTCACCTGCTAGCCGCTGCGCTCCAAATAGGAAGTGACCATGGGCGCTCTTCTGGCTCCATCGACTCTGGCTCCAGTTCATTTTACATTGAAAAATTGTGACCCCTCTCTCTGTAACTGCTGCAGTGAGCCTCGTCATTTATCTCGCTATTGTGTCTGTAACTCAAGATATGAACATTAATAACAGAAGAATGAGGCGCCTTCTTTCCCCGAGGTCACTCCCGCTAGCGTTAGCAACAGATTTGATTGACAGCTTTGCTAAGCTCCTGCTCCCTGCTAAACCAGAGGTATGGACGGGAAGGGGCGTTACCTTCATCAGCCTCGCTCTGGACTGGCTCTTTCGCTGATGTGATACTCATGGTCAAAATTCCAGATATGGAACTCGGCTCCAAATTCGCCCCTATAACTGCTAACCTCGATGACCTTCATTTGACTGGAGCCAAATGCTATGGATGACGTCATGCTCCATTAGTCCACTTTTTTATACAGTCTATGGTTGAGCAGTGGATCCAGACAAAATAACGGAGTTTAATGCTTCGTTCACTGATTCTGCAGAAATCACCAATGTTTTTCAGTCCACTGTAATATTTTTCCTCCCTTTTTCCCTCGTAAGCAGCCATGTTTGTTTTGATATGGACAGACCATGCGTTTCCCTAAATGGTTAATCCACCTGACAATCACGTCATCTGAACAAAGGGAGATTCATCTGTGACAACTATTGAAGAAATGTGTATTCTGAATCCCAGGCAATGTTGACGGTAGATAGCCCCCAAGACAGGACAGATACAAGGGACCTTTAATGCACCTCCAGCTGGACAAATTGTCCTCCAACCCCAAGCTTTCACGTTTGGCAACGCTAACGGCCCACTCAAGCCAACACCAATTAGGTCTCTAATGCAAACCTGCAGGGCCCCATTGTCGTTTATTTCCCCTTTAATGTCAGCGCATTGGAATCTGACTCCCCTCTCTGCTCTCCCACCCCAAAGAAAGCAACAAGAGGGGAAGTGATCAGCGCTTCTACATACCATGTGGTTTGAAGTGAGAATAAACTGGAGGTGACTGACTGGAGCAAGCAAGTCATTTTCTGTAAATCATCAAAGTCATGATATTTAACAATGTGCGCAGTAAAACAACCAGTTTCTCTACACGTTTTGGTAAATGCAATTTTGGATGTGAGTAAAGTTCATGGTTTGCTGCTCCCTGGTGGACACTGTAACTACATCGTGTGTTTAGAATGTACAGTGACTAGATGAATCAACTTCCACCAGCTAGTTGAAACACTTGAGATATAATCATACTTCTAGGAGGACTACAAAATGAAGTCAACTTGCAGTTATAAAGTGATCAATATGATTCAAGTTAATTCACAGCATTGGCACTTTGGTTTTCTAGTTTAAATTCCTTATTATGTTTAACAGTGTATTCAGATGTCAGTGGTGGAAGATAATGAAGTAAAAGTAGTAAAGTACTGTATTTAAGTAGAATTTTTAGGTATCTGTACTGTACTTAAGTGCATTTTAAAGTGGATACTTTTTACTTTTACTTCACTACATTTGAGAGCAGGTATCTGTACTTTCTACTCCACTAGATTTTTGATCTGAAATGAAAAGTAAAAGTATTTTTTTTATTATTGTTTGAGACCTGCTGAAAAGGCTGAGAGTTTTATTTTGATCAAGGTCATAGTTTGAGCAAACAAAAATATACATAAAAAACTGTTTAAAAAAAACCCCAAAACAAACTATCATTTCAATTCTGTTGCACAAAATTCAGCACAAATCTTTATCAAAATGCGTGAAATGTGTGAAAGTACATTTTTAAACGGGTACTTTAATATTTGTACTTAAGTCGATTTTTTCATGTGATGTGAACTGAGTACTTCTTCCACGACTGTCAGATGTTGAGCCATGGAAATTAAGAAAAAAAATTTTTTGTTCAAGTTGTTTGTGGTATTTTTATGTATTTATTTATTTTTATTTAAATAGCAATTATATACACTCCAAAACACAAAAGACATAATTAAGTTGTAATATTTTTCTAACTAAAGTATTATGTATTTAAAGGTAGGGTATGTAACTTTCTGGAGGCGGCACAACATCTGCAAGATTCCATGGAAACAAAGTTTAAACCATACTCTGGAACATTCATTCCCCAAGGAAATAAATACGTTCTATGCCATACTGTGAAATATTATAGCCAAAGGAACAATATTTCCATTTAAACAAGCAAGAGCCCAAATAAGAATTAGGTCTGTGGAGATGCAAGCCCACTCACTGTAAGGAAACATGCAAGTTTTTCAGTACAGTAAACACAACCAAAATGAAAAAAAAACAAGAAAAAACTTACTTTTATTTGGCTAAAAAGAGAAAAAAATTGTCAAAGTGCAAATGAGCTGTAACTATTGGCGTTCTTGATTCTTGGCATTGGAACATGGCTCAACTATAGCCTATGCAGTTTTTAAGGATTTTTTCTTCTGTATTTCCAGTAATATTGAGTTTCCAGAAAATCATTTTACAGCTTCCATTATTAAGTCTGTAACAATCATACACTTGTTCTATTGTGTTCTTCCAAAAGACATAAACTCCCAGTGCCAGAGGGCCCTGCCAGGCTCTCAGGCCCTTCTGACCCCTCTGATTTCCACAACTGTACTACTGACCCCAGCCCCACACAACAGAAGAGCTCTCCTTGTGGTGTATCGCGGTTTTTACACGGCCTGCTGTTTTGGTCTTGAAAAGCTGTAAACTCCAGATGGTGTAAGGCAGGGGGAAACTTTGCCTGCAGATTAAGGGCTTCCAAATCCTCCACTGAAAAGACACGGAGCTAAAGCTGCTATTCAATCAAATGGGGACATAATGGCTGTCTAGTGGGGGCTATATGAAGGAGAATGCATCCAATAGACTATGTGTTATGCATAGTTTATTCACACTTTAACTGGCTATAATGGGCGTAAGCAGTCCCAATACAAAAGCAGGACAAAGGCTCTGTTTAGTGATTAAAGCAACTTGATATGATCCAACTAACGCATTTGAATGACTATAGAGGAGTCCTATTCTCTCTGTGAAGGATGGATCTGGGCATAATGGAGTGGAAAACTTTTGTTCACTTCAACTATGGACAAATTTACCCCCTATTTTCATGACAGTGTCTCCACCTAATCATGTTTACACGTATCAGAGGGGAGAACAAGTGCCCCATTCACTACAGACAGATGATGTGAATATATTATGAGCTTTGATAATGAGGAGTTATTTACAGCCACGCTCACACCGACCTTTTGTGACTTTTCTTAATACTAAAAGGAAAATTCAGAGCTGTCAACTGGACAAAAATTTGTAGGAGTGAAGATGTTTCGCTGCTCATCCAAGCCGCTTCTTCAGTTCTGGTCAGATTATATTCATCTGAAGGGAGGAGCTAACTATATATAAGGCAGTGTCCCCCGGGAATCTGACCAGAACTGAAGAAGCGGCTTGGATGAGCAGCGAAATGTCTTCACTCCAACAATTTTTTGTCCAGTTGACAGATTAGAATCATACATGGATCATACCTGGACAACTGAGGGATCACACAGACACTTTTCTTAATAGTTCTGAATGTATGAATAATGGGTCTGCAAACTGAAAAAATAGAATAATTTTAAAGTGTCACATGGAATCGGAGGTCACATTCTCACAGAAGCTGCAGCAGACAGCATGCCAGCCTGGACCCTGGCACCCTGACAGTGTAATGTCCCTTTCAACAGAGCGCGCACCTGTCACTCTGCCACTTTGTCTCACCACGGTTTCCCCTTTAGGACCATAGTCACGTGATCTTGCGCTTATAACTTCTAACTTATCCAAAGGGTTTTTGTCATTTCCTGTGTTATGTATTGTTTTATATTGAACACAGGTCACTTTTTAATAAATGTACATTACATTGTCTCATGAAATGGCTGTATCATTTAGCAGAGGCCTTTCCGCAGGTGGACTGCTGTATTTAATGTACCCCAGCTCCCATAATCCTTAGCGCAGACACACTTCCATCCCCTGCAGCAAAGTCGTTATGGCCCCGCAGACTGCTGTATTGATTTGGGTTGTTTAGCCTATAGTTGGGGGCCCCACATTGTCATTGAATCAGGAAGGGCACTTCAAATCTGATGAAAATGATGGATTGTAGCCTATGGAGCTCAGCAGTGACCGGCCGCTCAGTTCTGGAAGTACATTTCCATTTATTTTTCCCATAGACTTT